>VZRX01015749.1:27240-89740 GCA_013398075.1 Notiomystis cincta | reverse complement strand
ATACTCAGATTTATGACACAGGTGAAAGGTTTGTTTTCTGACAGATTTGCTTTTCTTCCTTTTTAATTTAATGTGGTATCACCTGGTTCCAGTGCTAGGAATTTGGGACCTTCTGCTCACTTTTATCCTCTCTTTAATGCTGTTCATCATGTGGTCTTCCTACATTCTGCAGCATTACCTTACTACAAATGCAAAAAATGGCTTTTGATCAGTCTTTCTCTGAAAACGCTGCTTCAGTCCCTGGATTTTTACTGACATTTATCCTTTGGACTTTTTATATCTCCATTACTGAATATGAAGGACCAAAAGGAATCTCATGTGGTAAATCAAACAATGCTGTTCAGAGCATTCACTTAACAGCCTCACCTCAAACCCTTGATTTTTTAAAGTTTTATGTAAGTAAGAATAAATTGAAGACTTGAAATCATAGATTTCCCGTTTTCCTTATGGCATCTTTCTCTCTCTCTGGTTGTTTTATGTAAATTGTCAAGATTTCTAAACGTTAAACTCATTTTCTTTCTCTTTTCTTACCAACTGAAGCGCTTTACCACAATTTTACTAAATGAAACAGAATCAGCTTCCTTTAATCTCACAAATTAAGAAAACCATCAGGCAGTCTTGAATTCTGGAAGACCAGACCATCTAGCTCAATGTGAGGTTTAAAAGCTTCTACATTTTTCAGGCACGGAGCCAAATTCAAATGTGCAGAACCCAGAACTTCTGATCTCCTGAAAATACCATCTTAGAGTACCCTCAGAGGATGGCATGAAAGTTCACCTCCAGCTCCTCAGCACCAAATTCAGCCAGGTAAGAACCAATTAGCAGAAAAGCAGGTGGCTGTTTTTGGTTTGGAAGGTTGGGTTTGTTTGTCTATGTTAATTTACCTGTATTCTGGCAGAGACATTCCAGCAAATTCTAGTTTGCTGACCAAATGCTTGTCAGCTGGAAAATTTCCAAACACAGCAGCTGCATGGCACGCTCTCTTCACAGCAATGAGGATGCAGCTTAAATGTGGAGCACGAAAAGCGTAAACAGTCCCCTTTAAACTAATAAACTAATTAAAAATTCCTGCTTGATCCTGCTACCTTTGAAGGCAGAGTTGAGAGCCAGGTGAGCTTTGGGAGAATCCTGCCCCACTTCTGTCAAAGCTCTGTCCCAAAACACTCACCTCTGGCCTCAGAACAGCCTTCCTGCAGGCCTGGCACACAGGGCCGCTCCGGGAAAAACTCAGCGGAACTCGACGGGTTCGGTTCTGGCAAGTTGGCTCCTCACAGATTAACCAACCCTGCAGAAAGGCAGAACATACAAGAAAATTATTTTTTACCCTAAATTCAAGTTATAGCTTGTTTTAATTCCACCTAAAAAATGAATCATGATCAAGGAAGAAAAATGTCCCAACTTTAACATCCTCTGTGAATCTGATACTGTAAAACACATGAAGAGATGAAGGTCCTTTAAGGACCTTGTTTAAACACAATTAAGGGCATAACAACAAAGCTGGAGTCTTCTTGCTTCAAAATCCCACACTCTGCACACTGCAGTCGTCCCTTCTTTGAAATATACCAAACCTCTGCTCTTCTCCAGTTACAAGAACATTAACATACAACAGTAGTATTTTATCCAGCTATGTAGTCCATTCAGCAAGACACTCCACATACTTGTAATAAATTAAATATTTAAGTAAAATGCCATTTCTTTGCTTGTACTTTAGAGAGGAGAAACAGTTTTTAAGTTTTCTGTTTTCTGATGGCAGCCAGAAGCTTTCCTTTCTTCTTTTTTAAGAAGTTTTTTTGGTTTTTTTGAAAGCTTCCAAGACTTCAACAAAAACTAATTCATTTAGGAAAACCTAACATTTTGCTGAGTTAAAATGAAATAAAATCTAAGCCAGTTTGCTCTACATCAGCTCAGGGAGACAAAATAAAAGGCTGCTCTTAAGAGTATGCAAGAAGGAATGATTCCAGGACTGGTAAGGATGAACACTTTGTGCCAGGTTCAGCCACAGCCTAAACCAATGACACACCTCATCCCTAAGAACCACCAACAGAAGATACTTAAGGAAGGGCCTAAGAGAAAGGACACAGTGAAACTTCTAAAGATTTTCCCAGCTTTTGGAAATTGCTCAAGGACCACCTGAATCATTGTCTCTGTATTCAGTGGCAACTGAATTAATGCATTAACGATGCATTAATGACCCCAATGAACTTCAAGTGCTTTTCAAACCCATGTAAACTTCTAGCACCTGCAACATCCTGCAGAACAGCTACAAACTATATGGAAAAGCACCTTATTTTTCTTGAACACACACACACAGAGCTTCTCTTTTAACACTTTCTTACATCACTTCTTGCATCAGGAGAGACTAAGAAAAATCATTCTGCATTCACCTTCTTTGTGGCACTCATGATTTATAGACCTCCATCACATCACCTTCAATCAAAGTCTTTTCCAAACCACAGTCCTAATTTACTTAGTTGTTCCTTGCCTGGAAACCACTCCAAATCTTTGTTGCCCTTCTCTAAATATCTTCCAAGTCTTTTTGGAAATGAGGGGGTGGGGAGAAAATGGGACAAGTAGGGAGGGAGATGAAAGCAGTACTGCACACTGTAGTCAGGATACTGACAAACATGAATTTATACAGAAACAAAATGGTGTTTACCATCTTGTTCTCTGCTCCTTTCTTTCCTCAATTTCTGTCTGCCTTGAGCACATCACTGAGCATCTGGACATTGATCAAGAATTATAATTTTATTCTTTCCTACTAGGTCAATACATACATTGGACACAAAATTAAGATTGGGTTTTTAGCATCTCCTCGCTTCACTTTACTTGGCAGAGCATTTAATCTTCTACTCTTAACTGAGAAGTCAACTTAAGTCTTCCTGCAACTCTTCTCAAGCAGTTCCTGCTTTTACTTGAGCAGCTCAGCCCTGTCAAACTCTGCATTTCAGACTATTGGCTGGTGATGTATCTGCTGGGAACAGTTTTTGCCCATTTTCAAATTTTTGCTGCTCCTGTGAAGAAGTTAAATCCAACCATACCTGGATCCCTGGTACTTTGACAGAAATGTTAGGAATCAGAGGACAACTCGAAAGTTGCTTGCTTCCACTCTTATTAGTTCTTTGACAAGTTGTACCAATGTTATGCTCTTGCAATGACTTCTACTCAATATAGAATATATTTTTAAGTTGAAATCTAATTTCAGAAGTGCTCCAAGACCATTTCAGTTTTTGTTTATCTTTTTAAGATGAAATCTCAGATCCTTTCCAAATAACTTTGTTTATTCCAGAGACCTTTCCTCTTTCACCATTTCTACAGCCATGTCATATACTCAATATTATCCCACTTGGTGCCAAATCCATCAAATCAATTCCTGCTGCCCTTGCAGAGCAGAGCTTTTATGCCCATGTGGGCAGACCAGAAAAACTGTGTGGAGAACATCCCAGCAGTATCAATGTATACAGCACTTGCTGAAATGTGTGCTTAAGCCCACAGTGAAGGAATGGAAAGAGTGTATTTACATAAGCAGTTAGATTCATTTCACCCAACTCTGACATCTAAAAGCCTGATACCCAGCTTAAGCACCCTACAATCCATTTATAGTCAATGGAGGAAGAAAAAAGCATCTCCAAAAGCAATTCACCTAACAGATTTTGGGATGAGGAACAGCCTCAGAATCTCCCTGCTCTAGATCCCCGTAGTAAAATAAGGGGTTTTGGAGACAGTATGACCAGTGTAGCTGAACACTAAGTGTGAACTTTATTGTTATGTAGATCAGCAATGTAAATCATGACATTTAAAACTGCACAGTGAGAAGAAAATGTCAAGAATTCAAAAACCTTTTGTGGATTTAATCTGGTCTCTTGCACAACTGTTGCTGTAGCAGTCCTAGCACCACTTTCTTTGTCATATACAATTTATTTATGACAAGTACTGCAGAACTGACATTAGAAACATAAGACACTGCTCACCAAGACTGAGATACTTCATCAACCCATGGCTCACCATGAGAAAGCCTAACTTGGGGCCTGACCTAACAGACACCTGACCTGTGAATTCTGAAGTCAGCAGGCACAAACGAGCCTCAAGTGAAAAAAACAGGCCTTGGCTTTGCAAATGAACCTATGATTTATCTCTAAAAGAGGAAGGTGTTTATTTGTTGTCTCACGCTGATTAAATAACTCAAGTTTTAACAGACATGGACTAACCTTTTACCAAAAAAAAAGCTACAAGAATAGCATTGAGATCTTCAGGCACTCACCTACATGAGTCCCCAGAACATCATTAGAGCCACTGTGAGGGAAAACACAAAAACATTTTTGAAAGGATAATGAATTCTCACAGATCTTCCATTAAGTTAATTTTTAGAGAGAAAAGACATGCTCTATTTGGAAATTTGTTTATTCTGTGGCATCACTACCTCCTATGAAACATCTGGCATCAATCTGACACAAACAGCACCTTAAAATACACAGCCAGGCAGGGGGAGGTGTGGAGGGTGTCCTCACCCATTCCAAAACTCTACTGTTGAAGAGCATAATTGTTTCAGCTGTAACTATGAAAAGATTCCATGTGCACAAAGAGAACATTCATGACTCAAAACATATTAAATGACTACATCTGAACTTTGAAACAATTTGTTATATTAGAAAAACAAATCATGGAAACTGCCAGATAGTAAGATATTTTGTTAGGGAATGCAAGCACAACTGCAAAAACAAAGCCTGGAATGGGAGCAGCATCCCAGCTTCAGCTGAACATAATACTGAAAAATAGACAACCATGAAAATAATGTATGATAAAAGTAACTGTGTTTTCTGCCACCTATTGGCCTTTTTAGCTAACAATTATGAAACAAAGGACTACACCACTCACAAGGTACAGCTTCTACTGTCTTATAAGGGAATGCATAGATGGTCCTCTCAAATCTCCACTGCATAATGACATTTGAAGCAAGTTTCTTTATGCAATTGTTTCAGTCTATGCAGTCACTGTTGAAGAAAGTACTGGGAGGTTCTGCTGGTCACAAAAAACAGGTGAAAGAAGACTGTAATCTCCCTGATTAAACTAAAAACTGTAGCTTAGGATAAAAATAACCACTTAAATTCAACAGCTTACTATTATACTTGTTTTTAGCTACTAAGAAATAATGATCAAACTATGCAAGTTTTACTGAGCAGTACATTTCTCAATAAACTATATTCCAAAAAATGAAGACTTAAGTTATTGCCTACAATAAAATGCCCAAATGTGTTGAGTAGATACTAACAAACTAGGTGTCACTTCAATTCATATAGAAAGCAGTTAATGTCATTTGTACAGACTTCCTACCAGTTATAATTAACAGTAAAGAGGTCTTTTCTTCTTTGTCACCTCTCTATTCAGGCCTTATTTGCGTTTGTTTGTACTTACTATCTGTTAATCTCTCTTAACAAATGACAACAATAACTGTTGCTATTATGCATGGAAATTAAACATGTAGATAACTGTGTGAAGGGAGCTATTTTTGAAAAAAGCAGTATCAGAAACATGTAGCTCTTTATGTCTCTTGTTTTGCTTTGATAATTAAGCCATAGCCTTGATTTCTTTTAAACAAAAAACTTTTCCATGGACATGCATGTTGCAATCAAATTCAATACATGCATTATGTTCTGATTCAATTTGTTCAAGTGCATTATTGTTAACCCTTATTTGATCCATGCCTGTCATCTTCACTGACCAAACAAAACCAATCCTTCATTTCCCAGCAGCTATCACTGAGTCTGTAAATTAATTTGCAGTAGATCAAACAAAATCATAATAGGGAACCTTCAGCTTTGTTCTACTTGGTATCTGTAACACTGTGGGAAATGAAATACAACTTGACAGAGGGAAAAAAAAAAGCAACTATCGTTTCCAAACATCCTGCCCACAAATGCTTAGTTCATTTTAAAATATAAAAAAGTATGGGAAAAAACCCTGAAATACATGCATGAAAATCCCTGAAGAGTATTAAGTCCACGAACTGTAGCTAATAGGGAGAAATTTGCAAGTCAAAAGTAATTTTGTTTCTTTGTAAGTCTGTTCTTGAGATTTAGCCTCTCCCATTCTAATGATCAACAAGCATTAGAAATATTACCCCAAAATACAGAGGCAAGTGGTTTTGCAACAGCCTTTCAAACAGAAGTTGCAGGGGTCAACAACACACATTTACTGAGCTTTATCTTAATAATTTTTACAAATTACATTTGACAATGTAGTTTGGTTGCCTGCTACAGTAGAGGACTGAATGTTCTTCTCTGAGACACTTCAGTTCTGCATCTGTTCCTGCCTTCAGACAGTCTGGATGCTGAGGCACTACAATGCTTTAGAAGTTCAGGTGGAATGAAAAAATGCACTAGCAAAAAGCAGAAAGCTGCAAGCACTGAAAATTATTCACAAGTCACTATCAGTTACTTCAGAGTTGAGTTTCCTTGTAATCCATGCTTGCTACTCTGCAATCTTCCTCCTCATTGAAGACAGTATTAAAGTGGGTTTTGAAAATGAGATCTCAGTGAATGATGCCCAGTCTCAGAAGGCTGGCATATCTGAGCACATCACACCCCAAACCCATGGCTCCAGCACTGCAGAGCTGAAGTTACCACCTTACACCAAACCCACCAGAAGAGAAGCCCAGGAATCCAGCCTGAACATGCTGTCCTAGTCAGCCAGCTTAAGCCTGCTGCTCATGTCACTGATCAGCAAACCAGTTTTTGGAAGGCTGAATGTGAGAGACAATGCAATGAAGATTTTCTGATCCAGGTACCATTTTGAGTCACTAATCAGGCCACTTTCACTTCACACTGGCCTTTCTTTTCATACTACTCTTATAAAAGCATATTATTTCCACTCATTCCAAGACCAGAAGTTTCAAAACCTGCTTTCCTGCCAACATCCATTAGTATGGATAGTATTACCTAACAGGGCAAAATCTGGCTGAAGTGGTTTGAAATCCTCTGGAAGGATGAGGTTCCACCAATACTGCATTACTGGATACAATATCAAATCTATTGATCCTCCCAAACAATATTAAAAGATAGCTGATTTTATGAAGTGAAGTCAGGCAGTTCATCATGGCAACAGAGGACTTAACTCAGTGACCTTAAAGTTTTCAGTTCCAACTGCAGTAACTTTTTCTACACACGTGGCGTGTTCTCCCTGTCCCACCTGTCTGTGTCTTCTGTAAACAGCTGAGTGTTTGGGAGAACAAACTTTCCTAGTAGTAGACAACATGTCTGGAACTAGAACCAAAAGCTCTGTTTGCATATTCTTTGGCAAATGTTTTGACTATCAATAGTAGTAGCTACATCTTTTGAGAATTACATCATGATTTTATACTTCCAACATGAAAGGTGGTATGAATATTGACCTAAAGATGAGCTATTGCTGTAAAGTCAGGGGAATTTTTCTGCTGCATACCAGAAACCAAATTACTTTAAAGTATTTTCAACTTCTAATCTGCTTTCTTGCCTGTTCAGTTCAGAACAAAGAAATACTCTAGTAATAACACTGGCACAATCCAATGCATCTGCACTACCTTGGTGAGACACCAGCAGCAATGAAAATCTGAATGACAGTGTGAGAACTAGGGTCATGCACTGGAATTTCAGCAAAGCAGACTTGAGTGACACCTACCTGCCACTGCTACAATGCCAAGAAGAAATCCCCTCAGGTCAGAAGTGCTATCATAAACAGTGAAATAAGACTCCACCAGAAAACTTTACCCACTTAGTAATGTGAATCATAGAATCATTAGTGTTGGAAAAGACCTCTAAGATCAGAGTGCAGCCACTAACCCAGCAGCCCAGCTGCCACATCCACACACCTTTTGAACACTTCCAGGGATGGTGAATCCACCACTTCAGAGAAGTTCAGCACAACTCAGGTTCCTCAAGCAACACCCCACATTTTCATGCAGAAATATACCTGATAAAAACCTCAGAGGATGTACTGTTATAAACAAACCAATTCTACTGCTGCTAGACACAAGAAAGTCAGACTCATTTAACTTCTGAAAGGTTTTTTTCCAGCTAGAGGACTTGCTGAGGTTAGAACTGGTCTAATCAGAAAGACACACTTCTCTCCTGCAGGAACAGTAACTCTGCAGTGTCCTGGTGCCTGCCTGCTCTGGGCACTTTCCGTGGCTGCTCCATCCTCAGTGTCCTTCCAGAGCAAGTACAAAAACACATCAGAGATGTGTTGAATGATCTTATGGATGGAGTAACATATCTGTGAAACCACCAAAGCAGAGCCAGTGTAGAACACTTTGATCAGGAGGGTTCCTCACAGGTGATCTGACTTTGTCAAGTCTGTGAGTCACCCAAAGCCTGAGCAGAGACAGCCACTCCTCTGGAACTTGCAGCCTCTAATGCAAACAGCCTGGAGATGAGATTACCTGAATTTATAAAAGACAGGATGAATAAATGAAAGGGACACCTCATGATGTTAAAAAACCCACTTCTTGGTCATCCTCTTCTTCGGGCACAGGAAAGAAAAGAATAAGTAAATTCCTCATACAGGCAAAACTCCAAGATCATTTTGTCAGAAAAAAAATTTTGAGGGAAACAAAAAGAATATTCTGCCACAGAAGAAGATTAAATATTTGGAAAATGAGCCATCAGGCTTCCCTTCTTCCCTCCTCCTGTAGAAAAATGATCACCATCAGAAATTGAGCCTTTATAAGGAGCATCTTATCTGTCTTGGCATTTTTCCTATCAAGGAATATGTCCCTGATAAGTAATAAACAGGCACACTATTTACAAGAATCGTGCAAACCAACCCTAAAAAAATGAAGTACTGGAGTTAAAAGCAATCACTGATGCAGAATTCTGTGTCAGCAACTTCTTTAGGATCCTGCAAAGCTTCATATTCTCCAAACAAATCGGTTACCAAGCACTAATGAAAACATGTATCTCTGACACCATGAGAAGGATCTCAATATATCTGTGAAGGAAATCCAGGGGACTTGCAAAGGCTTTTCAATTAGAGAGCTTGGACATACTGAGATCTCCAAGTAGTGTATGGAGAGACATTGTTATTGATATATCAGGCATTCCAGCCTTCTTTTCACTTCAACGAAAATTGATGGAGAAGCTCTCTCCACTTCTTTAATATATTACTACAAAGAGATCAAATCATACTAAATCAAAAGCCCTAATGTTATGTTCAAGAGATCCCTTGCTAGAGAAGTGATATGTCTGAACTCCATCTAAGAATTTTAAAGTGTAAAAGAATTTCACAGCAAGGAGTGTGTGCAAGGTCTCTCTGTCAGGTGTAACTGAAACTTCTAAGTCAAAACCATCTTAGAACTAAGTTGAAATATTTGTACATCAATTTGAGTACATAGGACAAAGATGATTTTCAAGAACGTTTTAAGGTTTTATACCACTGTAACATTTAATCATCTCTGAATAATAAATTCCTTTGATATTTTACAGACTCTTCAAATAAATTGTTTTATAAAAGGAGCTGGGTCAAGAGCCCACTACTGCTGCTGGCTGACTGGAGCTTTTGTCTTTTTATTTTAAGTGGAATAGGTACCATGTTAAACATCCTGCCAAGATGCAGCTGAAAGATATTGCAGTATATGCTTAGAATAGTGAAATATCTTTATACATTTACCCTACAGCTCCAATCCCTTGCCCATGGAATCCTTATTCTATGCTCTCTGATTTTTTTTTAGGTGTTGTGTACATTTTGGTAATGCAAATAGTTTTAGTAACTATTATAGCAACATCAGTTGAAATTAGTTCCTGAAAATGATACATAAAGCTAATTATAATGCATTAGGAAATCTGATCACAGATCCAGCATAGTACATGACTATTCAGATTACAAGATAAGGACCTATTTTATCAACTCACTCTTGGCCATTGACTTCACATTAATTTTTCTTTTTCTGTACAATAAATATTGTAGCTAGCTCCTCATTCAGAAAAAAATAGGTTACATTTCCCAGTATGAGTATTTTTAGAGTCTGATGCTACCTGATCATCCAATTTAGGGAAAATGTAAACAGTGACCACACCATTTCACACTCCATTTCATGCTGCCTCACTTCAGTGGAAGTAGGAAGATACGAATTCAATTGCTTTTCTAAGCACTTCCTTGTTTTCAGAGCTTTTTGAGTTTTGGCCTATATAACTGATCAGAATTCAGCTCTGGGATGGAGTGGATAACAAAAACTCTTATAAAGAAAGGAAATTCCTTCCTGGAGGTTCACTCTGCTCCTCTAGAATTCAGCATTATCCAGGCTGATGAACAGACAGACATGATCTTTTAAGAAAAAAAAATCTGTCTCTTAAATGAAAGATGGTAAATAAGTAAATATGCTTTTGAAAGTATATTACCTGAAAGCAGTACAGATCCAGGAGAAGACTGGTTATTTATCCAGTATTATTATCACATGCCCCACATTAAAGGATGTTATCAAATTGAAGCATCTTTGCCAGAAACGTCCTAGTGGAAGGCAGATGATCCCTTTAACACCCAATGCTGGCTAAAGAGAGGGACACTCACTCCAAAATAGCCTTGTTCTCAGAGACACTCACATCTGTTGTCTCAGTTCCCCACTGGAAAACTGCCACCCCAAAGGCACCTGACATTAATGGGAACTACACCTTCACAGGACCACACTGAAGGTCCAAGGCAACTACACAAATTGTAACTGAAGGAAATGTAGCTACACTGACTTGCTACCTTAAAGAAAGCCTGAATGAGGACATAAATACTACCTGAATTTCTCAGAACACAAAATGTTCTTCTGTCTTAAAACAGCTGATGATGCTAGAATGGTAAAAGCTCTGATGTAGATTCCAGGTGGCCACTTAGAGAAGTGAAGCTGCCAAGTGCACTGATCTAAAACATCCAAAATAGTCCCCTTTGGATTTTATGGAAAATGGCCATAAATTTGAAAGGATTTAACCCACAACAAAATTCTGTCCCACAGCATACTTCTTAGGATTTCCTTCAGAACTTGCATATCTCACAGTGCAATCAGCAATGCATCACTGTTGTGAGGCAAAGTCAGCCACAGAATAACAAGTGCCTGTTTAGAGGCTACCAAAAATGAAAGTCTGTAGAGTTTCATGAATGGTATTTTGTGATTCTGAATATTCCAAAATAATAGAACTTGAATTGCATTCTAATCTGTAACTGGAAAAAAATTAAAATTAAAAAAGGAGGAAACCATCTAAGACCAAAAAAAAATTCATTATTTTCAAGAAAATATTATGCTCAGCACTATCCCTCATATCAGTTTTACCACTAAAAGTCTTGGAGGGGTGTGTTTGTGATCAAAGCAGGCAAGAACTGAAGAAGCAAGAAATGCAGTCTAGCCTTTGCTCCCCTCCCCCAGGAACTGAAACACACAAGCTAACATAAAAAATGTTTTAAACAAAATTATCAAACAAGACATAAGTGAAAAATACCTTGCAGGTCAATGTAAGAGTTTTACATGTTATTAAAAATTGATTTTTTTAAAGATACCTTTAGATGTACAGTCACATGTCATTTCATAAAAGTTATTTGAAACTTATTGATCTCATTTGTGCAAAGACCAGGCTCCTTCATCAGCCTGCTGAAAGGATAATAGAGCACTCCAAACCCTTGTGATAGATTTGATGCAAACAGTGGCCCTCATTTTAGCACATGTAATAGCACCACAAGTGGACAAATTCCAACCTTAACAGTTGTACATTACAAACTAAATTAGCAAATATGTTCTGCTTTACTTCACATCAAATCCAATACCTTGGCCTTCTTATCTTCACTAAAATAAGGTTCTAGGCACCAAAAATACATGCTGCAAAAGATTAAAAAGTGTTCTCAGGCTAACATACCACTCACAAAGAGACCTAGCTATTACCAACAATTTTATTTCACTTAAGACAAACTGAAAACAGCTAAACTGGATTTTGAGCAACCACCTGAGAGAAGACATACTTAAAATGACTGCACATGGAAAACTAAATTGAGAAAAGGATCAGTGAGAGAAGCCTTATGGATTTCTGTACTGAGAGTGAAAACCTCTAGAAGGATATTTAAGTCCATTCTGCCAAAATACTCTCCCTATTCACACAACTCAAAGGAAGCCATATTCTTAGGCTACAATAGGTCACAACTAAGTACAGTACCTTGCTTCAGAAAAAAATTTGCTTTGTCTGTAAACTATCAACAAAGCACAAAGAGCTCATACAGCCCATCCATGTATTGCTTGTCAAAGAGTCTAGCAACATACACACAGCAAGAACTCAAAAGATTTCTTAAAAACTATGCCTCTATTTTGGTTAGAAAGCTAAAATCACTCTACTGCCCCCAATTATTCCACAATTCTGTTATCTTCCTTCTCCCCTCAAATTTTTCTACAGTCCTTAAATTTTTCAGACTTGTCATGCTGAACTTCCTGCAAGATATCAGATGTAAGACAGAGCACACAAAGGTTCTGCTCATATACATGGCAGCAACAGTAAGGTTCATCAGCTCTAGTATACATTTCAAGCTGGTAAAGAAACAAAAAGACTGTTTGTGTATTGTTGTGATGCATTTATCTTTGCAATATGGTTATGAACATCTCTGAATACTGAAGGAGTTAACAGAGTTCTGAAAACTTTAAAAGTGGTAACACACACACATAAGCTCAGAGGAGCTCAAAAGAGTTAAAGGTAATGGCAGAGAAAGGGGTCTCAACAGTCTGGTCACCTTAAACTAGAGAAGTTTAAAGCATCACTAAGCAGTGTTTGTTCATTTAAGTTTAATTATTTTCTCCTTGAGAATGGCACTAATGAAACTGAATATCTTTCATGGTTTCGAAGAGCAGACTGAATGGTCTGTAAACAGGACTGGGGGCAGACGAGAAAACTGGCTGAGCCAGGGGGTTGCTAGGTGATGCAGAATGTAAACCCACAAACTTGTTCAGGTTTACTTTGCTTTCATGCTGCTCTCACACAGGCTCTCCAAAGTTTTAAGAATTAATTTCCAGGTAGCTATTTAAAAAACAAAAAGTAGAAATAATTAAAAAAGAAAACCCTTTAATCCTCCTCACCTCTTCCCTCCCTTCCCCTGCCATCCCCCAAGAATGAAAAAGGAAAGAGGAAAGAAAATTCACAGCATTAAAGTGCAAGAAACCATTCCCTCTATATACTTGTACGTAACTGTTGAAGGCTGGTGAGTATGAAAAACTTTTAATCTTTTCTGCTTGATTTTTGCTTTTGTAAATGTAAATAAAAATTCTGGAGCAGTATTTCAAGCCTTTAAAATACTTAAATTGAATATATAGTCTTATTTACTAACATTTCCACCCCAGATTACAAAAGCAAACTTTCCAGTGCAGCCATGTGTTTCTACCTCCATCCTTTTCAGAGCTGTGGTTATTTTTTTTTCCCCCTAAAGTATCTGATCAGAGATTGTCCGGTAAGAGCACTTTATTAGATCATCAGTCAGAGGGTTTTACAAGCACCAAGAGCTATGGGCTCAAATGCAGCACATCAGTTTTAATAGCCCAAGGTCTAATAGTAAACTGCAGATACTGCTGAGAACTTTCCATGCACTGAACTCTTGAAAAAGCACCATCTCTCAAGCTTAAATGCAGCTGCCTCTTTCAATGCCGCAAATGGGTAAATTTGACAAAAAAGCCACCATTAAGACTACATGAAAGGCTCAAGACAACATCCTTTCAATGCTTTGTACTTCAGTAATCAGATGTACTTACTCACCCCCTCCCCCAAACCCGATCAAGAACTATTTCTGAATGGTAGGAAATAATTCCACTTTGTACATCTTTTAGTTAATCAAGACTTTCTATTCAGCAATTTGACCTTTTGTTCAAAACAGGATTATCAGTTTTTTCGCCAGTTACCAAGGGCGACTCGCATGGTGAACATAATTGCAATAATTTGCAAAACACCATGGCAACCCACATTACAACTAGGTAAATACTGGTCTTTTGTGCTACATTGTTATTTTCAGAGATGCTGAAGTCAAAGAACGAATGACAAATGAACACAAAATTTATATTTGCTTTGTCTCAAAAGAGAAGAAAATTGATAACAAGAATTGGGGGGAAACCGACTACAGCTGTAATTTCTAACTTGATTAATTAGGATGGTAACAGTCCTTAACAGTATATTCAACAAACAGCCCTGACTTAGTCTCTCCACCCACCTCTCTCTCTTTCTACACTACTACCACTAACCCCCACCCCAGACAAATTTTTTCAGCTAGGAGAACAAACAATTCCATTTGCTCTTTTCTTCAACTTAATGGAATCCTTAATTACAGAATATTGTTCTCCTGCTCTTCATTACACTGAAAACTGAAAGTGAGAGAGGAGGAGGAGGAAGACGGTGCCAAGCAGACAGGGTAGCTACAGTCATTCTCCCTGCCTTTGCTTTTTTTGTCCATAGCAGACCTAAAGATGAGATGGCATTTTTTGTGGGTTTTTTCTTTTTTTTTTCCCTTTTTAATATTAGCAGCTGTTGCACAGCAAATAATTAAGTAAACTAGTGCTCAAGTTCTCTCCTGGCAGCATAAATAAGACATGAAAGCTTAAGTCAAGTCATGATTAAAATCCAAATCAGAGAGGAAACAGCTGCTTAAAAAGAAAAAAAAAATCTCTTAAAATTATGAGACTGTGTGGCTTCTAACAGAATACCTACTATATTAAAACATTTTCCAATTAATAGAATTATAATACACAATAAAGTAATATTTTTAAACTTTATTTCTTTACAATTGTAAGGAACTCATTGTTACAGTACAGTTGCAGTATAGACTTCTAGTAAGACTCCAAGAAATCACACTAAAACCAAATTTTCAGAAATATCTTGGAAACACAGAGAAATAATTTTGCCTAAGGAAAAAAAATTGCTCAAAATAGTCTAATACATGTTACCAATGGACATCACATTAAATTTGCTATATATTACTGGAACACAGATTCTGTGCTGAAATATTTATTATGCCACAGTGAGCTGATTACATCGTTGAGAGCTTAATTTTCATGATATCATTAATAAAAACAAGTTATGCCTTTATCCAGACCAGATCCTGTCATCAAATATATGCACATGTTCCTTGTGAAATGCAATGGCACCCTTCAGCAATAGATTTTCACATACAGAGTGAATGAGAAATACATTAAGCACAAGAAGCCTGCAATCAGAAGCCAGGGTAATCCTCATCTCAGTTCCCTGTACGTACAAATCACGTGTCAAGTTAAAGGGCCACATCTATATTTTAATTCTTTTTAAAGTACTGGATTGCCTTTACAATAAAACAGGCTTTCAGAAAGAGCTACTGCTGCATCCCTATGTACTGGGAACACTGGAGAGAGTATGTAGCAAAGTGAAAGAGATGAAAACAAAGTGCTAAAGTCAAGTGAACGTGCCCCAGGGTGCTGAAATGCTCCACTGCCACCACACAGATTCTCTGTGCTGCTGGACAAGGCACTTCCAGTTTATGGAACGGACTCAAAAGCAATGAGCACCTCAGGAACCACTTTAGACCCAACTGCAACCTGAAAGTTATTCTTCAGGCAGGTACTCAGTACTGCACAGGTCCTTTGATCCACAACTGGACACCCAAACTTATGAACACATTCAATGTCCATTTCTCTATGCCTCATTTCTTTGACAAATAGAAATAATAACTGACCTGGTGCTTAACACACAGCTCTTGTAAAGATGATTTTTAAGAGCCACTTGATCCCGCAAAAATTGTGCCACAGAAAACTCCATGAGAAAATAAATAACTCTAAAGTTTCAGAGAGCCCATTCAGTAAGGTGAAGAGCATCCACTATGCAATGGAGAGAAACAAATACACACCAGCTGCTCATCTAACGAGTGCTGTCCCACCTGTACACACTGGAAAAAACATGGAATGGGATAACACCATACATAAATGACCTGCATTAAACTTAAGTAAGAAGTATTCATCTTGTATCTTCAACTTTCAAATGTCCAACTCTGTAATATCAGGATCTCTCTTATATTTTAATTTTTTTTTAAAAAATCCATTCTTCTTCAAAACAAGTGTTAAAGGAATATACAGATTCTGCTTCTTGAAATAGAGTAGCCCACAATAACTTTCTGTCTTCTCTGAAAGCAATGCATTTTGCCCAGTATTTCCCAATAGCAGAGGCAGGAAAATGTTTACTAATTTTCTCATGCTTTTCTTTTTCTACTAAACCAATCACAGTCTAAAATAACTGTTTATTTTTTGTGTCCTAATTTTCACAGGCAATCTTCACCCACACCTGCCTCCATGTTATTTCAAGCCTACCTGCCCACCCAGTGCTTAACCAGCAGATACCATATATGAATATTCTAATTCAACCAACTCCACTCAATTCAGCTTCTTTGCTTTTACTTGCATCTCCGTCCACTCAGGTCCAGCTCCAGTCTCATGTGCCATCTTCCAGTCTCTTTTCCTCATATACAGTCAATGCTTGCAAGCATTTTTGGGTTGGTCTTGGGTTTGTGAGTTGTTTTTGTTTTTTTTGTTTTTTTTTAATTATTAATCATGCCTAGGCTTCTGCTCCACACTACAGAGTTTTCTTAAAGTTTTGTTAAATTATCAAATCTAGACGGATTTTATTAGGATGACAAAAGACAACCAACAGAAAGGAAGAAAGAAGGCTAAAATATCTACTCTTGCTCACAGCCAAATGTTAAAGACTTCACAGCCATAGCACCTACATTTTGGGTGTGGCAAGGTCACCTGAACAACATTAACACTGCTTTTACTGCAACAATTTAAAATAAACAAGTGATTAGAATTCAAGCACACCTGTGGGCTTCAATTGAACTGGTTTATATTAGATCAGATTTCCCCCCTTCCTCAGGACCTCACTAGGCAGGTTCACATACCAAGATGTCCACATTTAAACTGCAACTTAAGGTTTTTTTGAATTTTGATTTGGAATAATTAAACCAAATCTGCAGAATACTTTACTCTGAGTTAATAAACATATACTGCCCTACTTAACTCCGCCTTAAAAGAGACTTTTCTTCCTGCTACTGTTAATTAAGCTAAGCATCAAGCAAGACACTTGAAAATCTAAAAAAACCTTTTGCTAAGTATTATGGGATGGTCAGGGTTCCTCCTTGGCTTCTCCTCAAGTTTCCATTTTTGTAACTCCTCTCAACACCAGCCCACAACTCTTTCCTACAGTCTCCTTAGGTTGCTCTCAAACTTTGCCTTAGACCTGGGTATTCTTTCTGAAAAAGAGAGCTCTTGTTCTGCCTCCCTGCTGAGTTGGAGTTAATTTGCCTTTCCCACTGCTGCCAGACTGCACAGTCCTTCACTTCTCCAGAAGGGACTGATGGTCACATCCTCTCCCTGTCAACAACAAACACCTTCTGAGGGAATATCTCCATACAGGGCACACCATCTGCTCCAGATGCAGTCTGGAGATTGAGACAACAGGTCAAAGGGAGATGGAATTTTGAGAGAGTTTATATCCTTTCTATTAATCATTAAGAATTTCAAAGGCTTATAAACTGAGTGTATCTGCTGCTTGCTATAAAGAATAGATCTCCAGCAGCCAAGGGAAGTCAGAAAGAAACAGCATCTCTGAGGAGCTGTTGTGGATTAGTTAAAGACAGAAAAAATATGTTTTATTTAATCTTGAAAAAATCTTAATCCATTTTAGGTTAAAATTTCAGCCAAGACTCAACTTCAGACAAATTTGGCATACAAAATGGCAAGACAGACACCTAAAATGTAGCAATATTTCTAAACTTTAGGACGTAATTTTTCAAAACTTACACCAATGTAATACATGGTAAATTTTATTAAAATCTGCTTTGAGTCTACTATGAAGAAAATTGGAAGGACAAGAGTTCAAAGAGAACAACAGCAGAAGGTGGGGGTCTTGTGTGTTGTTTTTTGAAAATCTTTTAAACTATTCTGGATAGCAACTAAAGTAACCAGATGGACCTTTAAAAATTGATGCTCCAGTGTAAGCATTAAAAAAAAAAGCCAACTCAACAGAAATAAAGGCCTGTCATAAACCCATTGAACTAAAAAACATGAGAATGGGGAAGAGACTAACTGTTTTCTGATGCTTCTGGTGATAGACATAGAAAGCAAAATAAACAAGACATTTCTGTTGCAGTGATTTATTTTTGTTTGCTTTTAACCTAACGCTCGAAATTTTTATTTAGTAAATCACATTCAAGAACAAACTGCATAAAATCAGCAGGTAAAGTATGAGCCTTCCAATGCATTCTGGTTTTTATTAAGATTAGCTGCTATCAAAACCTGCAAGGCCCTTAAAGCAAACAGCTCAATACTGAAATTAGTATGGCCCAGGAGGGTTTTCCAAGTGCAAATTCTTGAGAGCAGAACAGGTTACTTGTTACATGCTGCCTGCTAGGAAAAAACCTTGCTGCTGTGGTGTAGCTTCTTTGAGTTTGTAGTAGACATACCATACCTAATGCCCCAAGTCTCTAGAACTAGTATTTTCAAAAATCTACAAAATACTTAATTAAAAAAAAAAAAAAATCTGAATTTCACTATGACAGGTAAAGAAAAATTAAATGCCTGGAGTAGATGACTGTGACTACTTAGAAACTAATGTTATGACCTCATTATTTTTCATATGGGTAAAAGAACAGCTCCAAACAACTTGAAAGTCCTCTCTCATGAGCTAAGGAAAATTACAAGTAAATTTTAACTTGCATGTATAAAATATAAGTATAAAAAAATGGAGACTGGAAGTTGACAGCTGCTGACATAAATCAGAAGCTTCCCAAAGCTGAGGAAAATTAGAAATTAACTAAGAATGTAGAAACAAAGAAGTAATATTAATGGAAACAAAAAATATTTTACAGCAGAAAAAAACCAGAAATGTAACTTTTCCCTATATTTTGGAAAAGCACAGTAACAACATAGTAGCAAATAATGATGAAGAACTATGTTCTGCTTTGCTATGAAGAACTATGTTCTGCTTTGCTAGCAAGAAAATATTTAATAGGGCCTCAAAATTCAGCATATTCACAGAACAAATGCTTGAACTCAGCAGCCCTGTTAGAGCCAAGATGATGTTACTTGCTGAACTTGCCAACCCTTGAAGTTACCTTAAAAAAATGAGACCAAATATCAACCAAAATAACAAATTTCCTTGAAATAGTTACACAAGCAAATCAGAATGATCCATGTAATAATTTCTATTTATCAGTCTAACATTAACATGAGGAAAAACAACAGAAATACTGATATAGACTTTAAGTGATCAAGAATTTAAGAACAGGAATGGAATTAGTATCAGTCAATGTTTTTATATAGAAAAGCCTCAAACAAACATGACAGATCATTTTTTTGGTAAGATAACAGGTTTGGTCATGAAAGGAAGCCATACTACAAATAATCTCTGGAATGACATTTGATTTACTTTCAAAGGACACTGCATTAGAATCAGCATTGCACAGTGTTAATGAAGTACATGTGAAATGGATTAAGAGATGTAAAGCTGAAGCATCTCAAGAAAATGAATTGTCTATGAGATACAAAGTGATGACAGCCCAGCATTTGTCAATATGGAATGCACAGGGATTGTGCTGGTGTATCACAAGGAAAAGGTTTCATTTACTTTTTTTACACCACTGAGTAATAGAGGAGAGGAATCAATTTAGACAAAATTCACAGATGACAAAAGCAGAACAGCAAATAATAATAAGCATGAAGAAACTGTTCTGGTAAACTGTGTTCATTTGACACAAAATACACATTAGTACAGTGAAACAGAAGTGACACACTGGGAACAAAGACACCAGTTCACACCTACAGAATGGAAATTCCATATGCCAGAAATTACCAGCTGAAAAGGAGTCATGGCAGACAAGTTATTCAACATCAGCTTTAAGGGCAGAGCTAGCAAGATGCAGAGACTGAAGAGCGAAGAACTGCATGTGAGAACTGAGCTGAATTTCTTCCAACACATGGGTGAGAATGATACTGGAGCACACACAGCCCTGGTGGCAACAGTTAAAAAGAAAAACCAAAACCATGCAATGCTGAAGAGCCATAAACCATATGTGAAGGTGTTGAAAAACTAGTAATAGCAACAGAGCTTGAAGAGCAGTCTCTTACCATTACAAAAGGGGACTGAGAGGTGAGCAAGAAAAACAAGCAGGTATATTCATGGGAGAAAAGCCAACAGGCAACACAGCACACTTAAATCTAGAGAAGAAAGCAGTAACATGAGCCAGTGCTTGGACTGAAAACTGGCTCAGTGTCTGGGCCCAGCACAGTGACCAGTGGAACAGAATCTAGCTGGAGGCCAGTAAATAGCAGTGTAGCCCTGAGGTCCAGTCCCATTTAGGATCTTCTACTGATGAACTGTGTGATGGAGCACAGAGCACTCCTGGTGACTTTGCTGATGGCACACAACTGATGAACCTGAACTGAACATGAGCTAGCAAAATGCTTTTGCCTCTTCCATCACATCCCCTGTTACCAGCAACGAGCCCTCTGGTCTGGCTGTAACAATTCTGCCTGCAGATGTCAAGCAGGGGAACATGGAGAGGGTTTGGGTAGAACCTCTCTTCTCACCCTGCATTACAAGGAGTATGTAGGTGTGAAGTTCACCTTGGGCCAACCCAGATGTTTAAGTACTGCAGGGAAAGGCTGATACACCCTTTGTATGGGCTGATGCATGGCTCAGTGAAGACCATTATCTTCAGAAAGAGTAATCTGCAGCAGAATGAAGACATGTATGACCAATCCCTCATCATCCAGATATTTATTAACCAGAATAATTTACCTTGACTTCTCTGATTAGTTATCTCTGATATTTTTTAATTAAATCTTTCTCTCCTCAAACACCTATCTTGAAGGGTTTTTTTTTTTCCTTGTAAATTAGCTTTGGCACAATTCAGGTGTTATGAATTTCTCAAAACTCAAGAAGACAGCAATAGAGACAAATGAGAGAGGTCAGAAGATGAGAAAGGTGGGCAAGCAAATTAAAAGCAAACACTAGCAATGATTCAGATTTTTAGCCTTTATTTTCAGGGAAAAAATATTCCAATTGTTTCCCAAATTCCATCAGATAGAATCTGTGTACAGATACATATGTGTGTGTGTGTGTGTGTGTATTTACATATGTGACACATATCCACAAACACACACGTAAAATTAAAATTTCCTTTTTTTGAATTTCTGTTGATGGAAATTCAAGTCAGGTGACACATCCTTAGAAAAACAGTCTGTGAAACTTTAAGCTGATACTCCAAATAGGTTTGTTTCCTTGGTGGTTTTGGTTTGTTTGGTTTTGGTTGGGTTTGTTTTTTCATTTGTGGAGAGCTTTGTAAATGGAATTAGAGATCACATATACATAAAATGTATGGCTGTAATATGTAGAAAACACTTTATGTATGTTTTAGAAATTTAATGAAATACACTAAGCTAATAGGCCCCCTCTGTTACTATGGTAATAAACATTTTGTAAGAGCATTTAAATATATAAAAGGTGTTTTTATTTCATATTGATACTAATTCACTCTCTTATGTAATAAAACACACAAAGTAAAAGAAACTGAAAAAGATATGCTGAGATTGTAACAGTGAATGTGATTTCTTATGAAAAACTTTTTGGAGACTAACAACACATAATTTTCCATTTTGCTCTAAAGTTACTAATTTTTAAGGCAGAATTTTCATATAACCCATGCCTGAAAAACATAATTCTGGGCAGACAACATATTAAAATATTACAGAAATAGGAAAACTAGAAGATAAAATACATTTATTATTTTAAAGATCTTGTTTTAACTGGCAAACACAAAGAAGTTCCCTGAAAGTAGCACTAACAATGAGAACACAACCATTCATAAATATAATTCCTAGTTAAACAAAGAATATATATATTTAGAAAATAAATATGGAGATGATCCTAGAAAACAGACACAGGCATCTCAACCTTCCAACCACTCCCAAAGGGATCTGCTGGCCTCTCTATCCCTGTGAAGTGCACTGAATTCAATGCCAAGCTCACTCATTTGCTACCGCTTTTCATATGAAGCCTATTCCTTAATTTGCCACCAAGATAATTCAACCCAGAGTCTTCATTCCCTGCTTGTGGATTCAGAATTTTTGTTCCACAGCCTATAAATCATAATGCATTTATTCTACAACTCTATCACAGCAGCAAAACACAAAAAGCAGAGCCTCAATTATGTACATAAACTTTAACTGGTTCTTTGCAAAAGATGGCACACTTGGGAGTTTAACAAGACTCTCTAGTCTTATACCAAACTCTCAAATTGTATTTTCCTGTTTTCCATACTCTGTTAAGAGACAAAAACTGTGCTGCACAGTTTCTTAATGAAATAATTTTGCCCGATCCCTCTATTTGCATGAAGAAAATATTCAAGACAAAAACTGCAAGAGGACAAAATCTTAATATGCAGTTTGGTAAAGTTCTAGTCAGTCCCTGAACAACACGTTTATCTATCCAGTAAAGCTTGTGTTAATGCGATGTAAGAGTTTGGCAAATTCAACTCTAATGGAGCATAAAAGTGCTTTTGCTTGAAAGTGAGATCATTTTTAAAAATTCAAAGCATGATCACTTTTCCCTTTTTTTGCAGGAACAATCTGATACAAGCAGCAAAGCTTAAATAAACTAGAAACATTTCAAATGATCCATAAAGGATTAATAAGCACTGCAGGAAGTCCTATAGGCTCAGCGTATACATTTTCCATCTTTTTCTCCTGCCACAGGCATGACGTGAAATCCTAAACAGAACTCAAGTTTCAAAGTCACTGAATGTTAAGGTCTGCAGCTTTGATACCAGGGTAGAGTGGGGTCACCATCTTGGAATATTTAATTTAAATAGATAACAAAATATTGATTTTATTAGCATAATAAAGCCCCCAAATTATGGCCCTTCATGAAATTCTTTTTCTACTCACAAACAGACGAATGGACAAAAGCAAGGCAAAAGGGGTAGTAGTAAGCTACAGGCCACTAATATAACAAGAACAAAATGACAGCTATTATTTTGGCAGAGATAATCTATGCTGAAACACAAAACACACACGCACACAATTTCTTTCAATACAATTTTCTTGTCTTCCCACTGACTTCTATGATTACCACAGAAAGCAGGGTTCTAAACACATTTCTCAATTGAATCTTCAATCAATAACAGTAAAAATTTGAGAAGGGAGATATGGGAAAATGTATTATAGCATTAGTAAGTGTTTGCAAAACAGACTGAACTTACCAATATGCATAAAAGTTGAAGGGGAAAAATAAAATAAAATAAAATAAAAATATATCAGTAACAATGTACCCTACACCTTTACTGAAATTAGCAAAAGAAAATGCTGAAACTCCAAAATTCATTCAGTAGCACAAACTGCCTCCAACCTGGTCCAAGTGATTAAATTATGTATTTACACTTTTTTTTTTTGCTTGTACCACAGCAAAAATAAGTACCATAAATGTAAATTAAGGAATACTTCTTAAGTATCAAAAAGCCTTCAGATATTCATAGGTACTTTTTAAACAGTGGAAAAGAGTGATAATTTAAAAAATTTACAGAAAGTAACAAAACTTAACTAAGTAGAATCTATGTGCTAGTATTAGTAGCACAGTATAAAAGAGAAATATTAGACAAGTAAGAATGAGATCCCTGCAGAAATCCAGAAGGACAAAACTTCTGGGGGAGGTCAGCCTGACCCAAACAGACTCAATTTGCCAGCAAGAACCCAGACTGACTCTAACACTGATGCAGGAGCAAAGACAAATAATTCATATGAGAATTGAGAGTTCCTTGTGTTGAAAGATGGAAAAGTTTATCCTCTGCTAAGCTTATAAGGCTGTTTACCACCCAGGCTTTCTGTTCAGAGCCAAAACAATCAACAGTAGAAACAGTTTAGGTGACAGTTACATATAAATTGGAATAACTTCTTGCGGGAGTTGAAAATAGAAAGGATTCAGAAATGCAACAGACAAATAGAAAGTCATAAAAGAGCATAAATATAAAAACCAGCACAGATAATACTGGCCATATTGGGGAGGGGAGGACGGAGAAGAGATGTGAGAATGATAAATGTTAGCTCACAGTAAGAGACTGATGCTGAAAGGCAAAAATTATGCTAAAATAATGCATTAATCAAAAGGAAAAGTGAATGAAAAGAAAGAAGCAGAGAAAAAAACTGAACAAAGGACTAAAAGAAATCATTTGTCTGTATAAAGGCAGCAGAGAGGCCTTGCTTGAAATGATGTCTACAATTCTGGGCACATTACTAAAACCAGACAGAAGAAACCAGTGTAAAGAACTACAACAAAAACAGCTCTATAAATAAAAAAAAAGTATCATAGAGTAAATTTTTCGGTGGTTATAAACATAACAGATAGAGAGAAATAACATCACTTTCTGTTAACATTTGAAAATAAGGAAGAGCAGCTTGAGAGGAACAACAAGCATTGCACAAGGAGTAAAACAGTATCAAAGAAAAGGACAAATTTTGACTAGGGGAAAGATTTTTATTACAAATCCTCAGGATTAATAGAATAGAAGATTAAGATCAGAAACTGAAAAATGTTTAATACAGTAGCTGCCCTAAGTCTGATCATGTGCAGTGCTAAACACAATCTACAAGCAATTCTATACCTGAATGTTGAGAAAACAGAAGATGAAAAGGATATTGATAAATAGGTATGGTCTTTGTGTACCCCTGAAAACCATGGCTTGCTTAAGAGAACATCAGTGCCTGCTGATATTTATTCATTTACTATTATGGCAAAAGAGGAATAAAAGGATTGCAAAAGACAGTCCATGAAAACAGAAGTTGTCAAAAGAAAGCCTACAAATGTGGACAATCCAGTATACAGATGATAAACTTGTTTTGTTTACTTTTCTTCACAATTCAAAATAGAATTGCAGTGAAATTGAAAAGATGACAAAACCACAGCAGTGAAAAACCAAAATATTTTCAACTCTCTCCAACAGCCTTTGGAACTCCTTGACACGAAGTGCCAGGCAGAAGCTGGATCTGCAGAGACTCAGAGTCAGACATATGAAAACACTCTGGTTTTATCAGGAAAGTCATCTGCTAACAAGGAAGGTGCACCTCTTACCAACAGTATTACTGCAAAAATTGTCTTGAAGGATGTTCCTTCAATCCTTAAGCATCCAGCTGATATTAGAGATCAATACTACACTGAGCAAATCCCTCCATTAAATAAAACTCCTTTGTTCACAGTTTAGTATTTAGCCAGTCTATGTCACTGGCCTGCAATGACCTAACAAACATTTAAAAAATAACCATTTTCTCACTATTTAAACCAAATTTGAATACTTTATTTCTCATGATGTTCAGACTTCAAAATATATTAGTTTAGGATTGTGGCAGTGCTACAATCCTAAGTAAAATCCTAAGTGCTAAATCCCAAGAAAGCAAGGAGTACTGCTGGAAGAAAGCTATGGCTCCTGCACAGTTTGCAACAGGAGAGAACTACACTTGCAACATCAGGGAAAACTATGAAAGGTGTTACAGGTTACCTGCAACCATCCTCACCATTCCTGTCCAAAGTAACCACTCATTCAACCTTACAATCCAATAATATAACATATAAAGAAAACAAATTTTTATTTGCATGGTTTAATTTCATTTAACAATGAAATGTTTCCCATTTCAGCCTTTTCTCTCTCCTTTCCTGCTAATTACTCTTACAGCCACGTGACAAATATTTACTCTTGACCAAAAGAGAGGTAAGTGTAAAAGGGACATGGATGAGGGTGAAGGAAATGGCAACAAAATTCGCCTTAAAAAACTTTCAACTGTTTCAAAGGACAATGATGACTCAGAAAAAATGGCTCATCATCACACAGGATGAGACAGAAAGAGCTTCTAGGACTACTTTATGATGAAACAAGTTGTCTGTAAATTAATTTATTCATTTATTCAAGGAATGAATGATAATGCATTTATTTGATTTTTTCTGTGGAACTTTCCCTCATAACTGTAGAATGTACTTTTATTTTTCAGAACAGAATCCTTACCATCACTCAGATAAAATTAACAAGCAATTACAGAGTTGAGGTCTTTTATCTTTTTCAACTGTTGACCAATCTGGCTGTTTCATATAACTAAAAATGCAAAGCTGTTAGGTGTTCAAAGCAGAAATGTGTTTTGCCAAAGGCATTATTAACAATTAATAATCATTACAGAGTGCCTTGTTTACCTGACCTTGTGTAAATTCAGCAGCCTTGTAATTAGACCCATATTTTGCATATTTGTATATTTCCATGCATAGAATTTGACTCATCCACTCATCCATTAAAATTTGTTTGACAGACATAGATGGATAACGAGGGTACAATTTGTATTTACTGGATTATACAAAATTGGCCAAACAACATGTGAAGTTCAATGAAAGCGTATTCTTGTTTTTTTCTTGTGAAAGATGTAAAAGCAATAAAAGATCTGAGGCCTCAAGGTTCTCTGAAGAAGTAGCAGAGTTTCATAATCTGACAGTTTTAATACAGCTTTGCTCTAAAAAACGGATGTTGGGTTAAAAAAATAGAAGAATTAAGAACAACATTAAGCCTACATTTTCCTTTAGGCAATGCAATAAAGAAGTCTTCAGTAGAAAGACCTCCTATAAAAGTCAACATATTTGTCCCATTTAATGACTTTCCAGTAACTTTCTAAGCAGTTGAAGAATTATCTTACTACTCTCCTGTTCAGAAAAAATCTTAAAATTGATTTTTTTAAAGCATTACCCACGATAATTAAATACTTCTATTAGATATGCTTAAATGCAAAGGTATGGAAGATCTTGACTGAGCAGTCAGCATGGAAAGCAACAATACAGACCAGAATGGGGAATGAAGGAATTTGTTTGACTGTGTCTGCTGCTAACTCATATGGTCAGACAACCTCGTCCAGCAAGATATTTTACAGATTTCTTGTAAAGAAACTGACTTTTGCCCAAAGAGTCAAATCAGATGTACTCATTAAATATGTAACACTTAGATTTTTTTAAACAACTTTTATAAGCCAAAGGGAGCCTTTCCTAGGAGTTCCAGAACACTTAAGAGGCATAAAAAGCAAAACTCCTTTGTTAGCATCACTATTCAGAGATAGCTGGAATGTCCTAAACACAACTAATGAAGTCCGCAGGAATTAATCTGAAGAAATTATCAAGACACAGAGAGGTACATCCCTGAGAGTGTTCAAGGCCAGGCTGGATGGGGCCCTGAGTAACCTGATCTAGTGGGTGACATCCCTGCCCACGGCACAGGGGCTGGAACTGGATGATCTCTAAGGTCCCTTCTAACCCAAGCCTCTCAATGATTCTATGAACCTGCATCTTCTCTTACTAACTTCCTTAAGGATGTTGTGCTGCCTCTGAAGGTTCTTCCTATCAAAACACAGTCTCCTAAGTGCTGTATTACATTTGATCTGTTCCAGATCAGGTATTTCAGTGACTCACCACAAGGAGAAATCTGGAAATCTTGGAGCTAAAGAGTTACCTACAATTAAAATAAGGGTGAAAAGAATGGGAAGGAAAGAGAGCTGTCTAGATGCCTTTTGTCTTTAAAAAACAAGAATAGCCAGTAATCACATTGACTCCATCAATATGAGAGATTAAGCCTTGGTTGGCTTCTCATGCACAGATTTGTGTCTGGAGAGACCCAGCTGAATTTATACAGAAACTAAATGGACCTCTCATTAGGAGAGCTTGTAATCACTCCCTAGATAATTTTTCTTATTTTCACTACAATCTCAGATGCTCCTCAAATAGGTATTTGCTACTCAAGCCTTTTTCTGAATGACACCTGATTGGTGGGTGGCACATTGCCACGAGCCTCACGAATCCCTTCAGAAATGGACACAGGACGAACACTGAAAATAAGACTGGAGAAATCCCTGACCATTTCTTAGCAGATAATACAGTCCTGTTTTCTCAATCTTAGTGTGCCTGACTCATTCTTGTTAGGAAGCCTCCAAAGACAAATCAGAACATACAGAATTTAAGTTATGAATTCTCTACAAGGTATTTCAGTACTTTTTACTTGGGGAGCTGGGGAGGGAGAAGGGATGTTTGATCCTAAAACCACCTTATGTTTAACCACACACAAAACTCTCAAGGACCATATCACAGTTCAGTTTATTTCTGCTACTTAACTGATGGGGTTAAAAAAAAATAAAGTCCTAACAAGGTGATCCCCAAAGGATGCCCCATTAAAGGAACAATAAAAATGGTGATCTCTTAGCACAGAAAGAAAAAGAAACACAAAAAGCAGTAGGAGGGAGGGGGAATTTGATTAATTGCTTCCTTCAAGCTAGCATAAAAACCACATGCAAATACTAAAGAATGGTGTGAGAAAGCATCATCAACACTGCATGAACTACTGGAATACTACCTAATATTTCTAAATAATTGTACTAATCTTAATGACATTATTCATATTCAGATAGATGGATGGATGCACAGGTAGATAACATATAGAGAATTTCTACCAAATTCAAATTCTACATTTAATCTTTGTGCTTGATTGGTGGTCAGTAATGGGCAGCTTGGTATCTGCTGGTTCTATTGCAAGATCATCCAGCATGAATCGCCACAATATGAGAAAAATATGTTTTTCAACAAAAATGATTACAGCAATTACAAACTTCTTGCAGAAATCTACCATTTTCTTCTGCAACAGAACCCCACAGATGCCATTTTGTGTCTCTGTATTTTGGGGGGCCAGGGGGTTCTCTGCTTTGAAACAATTCTGGCCCCTTTGTAGTATAGTCAAATGTTGCTTTGGATATTAAATTGAGAATTTATCTTAAATGGAAACAAACAACTTCGCTAAAAATTAGACATTTATGACTTGCAAATTACAGATACTAATTATTTTCAGTATATACAATTATGATATTCTCAAGAGGTATTAATTTTGGGACAGATGTGCTTTCATCATGTAATTTGGAAATTAAGTTACACACTCACGTATGGGAACTCAGAAGTCTGAATTTGTGTAAAGACAGGATTGATAAAAAGGAATTTTGTCTTGCTAATTTTCTCTCTCTCCCCACCCCCCACCTCCTTCTCTCTCTGATGAGAGTGAGTGTGGCCAGCAATCCTCACAGCTGGGTTGCCTTGCACTCAAAGGAATGGGGGCTGACTGCAGAGTTGATGAGGATACACCTCCACTTGACTCCACCTCCTGATTTGCCCTTTCAGATAATTCTTCCAAATCCAGTAAATTCTAAAAATTTAAACAATTAAGACATACCAACTATAAAATATGCACAATGCTAAATACTTCACATTCAAGTCAGAGTGCAGAAATTAAGTGTTGCTAATGCAAACATCTTAAAAAAACATTATAAATACACATAATCCAAAATGAAGGTATTAATACAGGAACTTCTATCAAATGAGGGTAAAAGGAGTAATATTGTTAGGTTGACCAAATTTTCATTAGGAAAGGACAGCATATTATTACAAAAATGCTCTCCAACATGGGAATGTATATAATATTCTAAGACAGGTGGTTTTAAGTGATAAATGAAAAAAGAATACAAGAAAAATGCCAGCTAAATCAATGTCTGGGATGATAATGCTGTTGAGTGGATGTATTAATTAAATAAATCCATTGGGGAGTTCATACTTTCTTATTTTCCACATTTGGGCTGTAGACAGCAAAACAGAAAGGGAAAAGACAAGACAAAGTGTTGTTTTCTGGTCCACTACAAAAACCAAACCGATCTTCAAACATCAACCTTTTGTTTGCACTGTTCCATAGGAGGTGGAAGGTACACATTTGCAAGGCACTGCAAGTATCTGCTACAATTCTGAAACTGAGATTTTTGGTTTAGATGGAATTAGTTTAGTCACTGCATAAACATTCCCATCTGGAGACCTTTACTGATAGTCATGGATTTCTGATGTCTCTTGCAGATGCCACTTACAGAGCTAAGGACTTTGTTCAGGAAAAAAGGAAAACATCTACTTGTCAAATTCTGCAGAGCCTTAATTTTCATGTAGAAATCTGGCACACCGAAGACTTCAGAAATGTTTCTCTTGTACATTTATGGATTCAAATCCCAACATACTCTCCTAGACTGGAGATAGCTGGATAGCTGAAACTCTTCATACAGAAGAAAGTGAACAAGCCTGTCATTAAGCTGTTCTAACAGTTTTAACAGGACTAGAGGTGATTTGTTTTTTGTCTTGTGTTATAGGATGCTGCAGCTGCAGGCACACTGAAGACACAATAATCTCAAGCATGGCATGGAAAGAGAGAGGGGAGGTTCATCTGTAGCAACAGAAAGACCTTTAAACCAGTGTGCCACCAGAGAATGCACAGGACTAAAGCACAGGCAGAGCTGCCCCTTCACCAGGCTCAATTTATAAAAGAAACAGACAGTGCAAAGAACCCCATGTTTGACTGAATAAAAGTAACAGATTAACTAATGATGAGTACAATGTAGAAGTAAAGTCCATCAGTAGATTCTATATAATGAAATGTAATCTGAAGATCAATTTAGTCAACCTGACTGATAAGCTTCCAGGATTCTTCAGAGACCAAAGCAATAGATGCTACATATGGGCCAACAACTGTTTTGAAGCACAGTTTTACTATTGACTGTACATGCAGGAATAAGGTTCTGCACTCAAATCACACCATCTAACAAAGCAGGGATACAAAGCAGTTATTTCCTTAATGCCTGGGCATTAAAAAAAAATCCACTTGTGCAAATCTGCTGCAGGAAACACTGCTACTCTGCAGAAAACAGACCCTGGGCAGCTTGACTTGACTTCTGAACAAGACACTGAAGCAAATCCAAAACCCTTTTATGAAGCCATGTCTACTGTAACAGTATTTGCCATTTCTTCCTGCAGATGGGAACAGCCTCAGTTAAGATGAAGAAACATCTCTTTTTAATCTCAGAAGATCTGAAACTTCAATGTGTCTCAAAGCTCTTCCTTTCAAACAAACCTGCAGAACTACAGGTTTCACGAGTCAGGAAGAGGAACAAATGTCAATTCCAACACAGCACAGGCTGGTAAAATTGACCATGGTGTTTCCTAGGATACAGGATACCTTGGAGAAAACTTGTTACTTATAGCTGGTACTGCTTCTCTTGGCCACCATAAATGAAAAAACAGTAATTCCCCAGAAGTCTCACCCAGCTCAAGGGCTGCCTCCCCCCTCCCACAGCACATGAATGAGGACACGAAGGCAGAAGAGTTTACCTAAATGGTGCTGCCCACACTCATTGCTCTGGGGTTTTTCACATACAGAAACTTAATTCCAGGAACCAAGCTGAAAGGTCTGAAGTACTCCCCTTTTGGTTAGCTCCATTCTCAAATGCTGATGCAGTCACCCATTTTCCCTTGCTGCACCAAATACTAAACACCAACGAGAACGAAACAGCTGCTTAGATGAAGTTAAATAAAAGTTTTTTAAATTATCTTCTAACTGCAAAGCTTCCTTAGGACGAGATTTTGAATACTGAAATAACTTCTGTTGAGGAACACCTTATTTAATTTTTCTAAGAGTGCTTTATCAAGAAATGGAAGAGTGACTGAACATTGCTGGAATTATTTTTGGCAACAGTAACTACTTGAAACCAGAAAAAATGAAAATAATTCTTTTAACATCTAAGAGTAGGGGAGAAATAAACACCTGCAAAAGCCATTCCCACTATGCCAAAAGGAATAGCATTTCAGGGCAAACACAGATGAAGTATTTCATGTGTGCTCTCCATTGCCTCCCACCTCCATGATTTTCTTATTCAATTATCTTTAGGAATGTGGACTATGAAAGACAGCATCAAACAAAACTGTTTACAAAAGAAGGCAACTGCATAAAAACATTTTAGTTTCCCAAATACTGTAAAATTTATTTTAAGCTTACTTTTGAAGGTCAAGGAAAAATTCATGATAAAGAGTGAGAAACTTTAGGATAGGTAACATATATTTACTACAGTTATAAAAAAAATCCTTCTCTTTTCCTTTTATATGCCCATTCAATTCTGAATTACCACAGATGGTGCCACTTTAGGTTTGGGGTTTTTTAAGAAGAGCTTAAAGCAAGTAATTTTCACTTTCTAAAATCAGCATTGGACCATGGATTTCTGTATTACTAGTGACTTCTACAAAAACACTTCTGATAAGCACATCACTTTTAGCAAATAGCAAGCAAACTTATTCTTATGGAAGGAGCTATGTCCAGAGAAAACATGGTCTGTTCACCTTCAGATTTTAAGTCTGGTTGTCCTGCTGGATGCAAGGTGCTTGGGCACTGTAAGAATTCCTGGTTACACACACATCAACAGCACTGAGCATTCAAGGCCAACAGAACATGTGCACTTGTGTAATCTGGCAAGCTGTCTCTATTAAAAGTTCTGTAGACTAATACAGACTCAGCCTGGTTTGGTATTTCAGTGATTGGTTGGTCCAAGTTACTGTAGTATAAGGCATTAACTGTATCAGAATTCCATGAGAACTGGTGGGTTGAAGACTTGCTTTGTTCTCTATTTAGATTACCTGGACTTTTCCTTCTTGTAATGTCTCTAATTATAGACTAGTGGGATAATTTTCCATCAAACTTTAAATTCATCATAGAAAGCTAAAATAATTTAAAATGGCTCTCTAAAACGCCTGTAAAAAGAAGAGAGATGAACAATGATCCTTTCAGGACCAGTGATTTGTTATAAACCTTCTTGTGATTCATTATTTGTTATTAAAATAGATTCAAAAGCAGAAAATCCTCCAAATCTCTATAGCATCTGTAGCACTTCTGTCAGTCCAAGGTTTCCAAAGGAGGACACATTTCCTCACTCTCAAGCACCACCACTAATGCCATTGTGGCAGATCTCTCCACAGGTGCATAGATCTGCCCAAGATTTTAAATTCTTGGCTACAGAATATCATAACAAATATTGCTACTGGTACACCAAAGCTACACACTTTGTAGTCAGTTTAAAGCCAGATCAGATACATTGAGCTGCAACTGCATCCCTCCACTGCAGCACAAACCTGCTCTCCAAGTGTTGCTGAAATTCATCATTGCTTTGACCGGGGCAACAGATCAGTTCCAACAGAGTACCTTCAAAGACTCTGCTTTCTGTAATCCTCTGAAGACAACAACATCTTGTTATTAGATGAGTGATTCAATCACCTAGGTAAACATTACACACTTGGTGGCAATCATAACCACGACCATATTTACCTCTGGGCACACTTCCTGTAACACCGTGTTCACAATACTGCCATTTATAAGCCTAAGCAGACAAATTATTGTGATAATAAGTCCTTACATTCCTGCATTCTACCTACAGAGGAAATTACAAAGTTAGTTTTACTCTATTGAACCAATCCACATTTCTTAGAACCTGATCCATGCAGTGGCCAGCCTGGGGAGCCTTTTCTACAAAGAGGTGACAGAGATATCTAGTGTCATTAAGCCTTCTCTGGCAAGGTACCAGACTGGGGACTAAGTACAGATTCTGCCTCTTTGCTTATGTTAACTCATTCTCGGTGGCTGAAATTTGGAGTGCAGAGAGCCATACTCAGCCTCTCTGAACCACCAGTGAGAAGGATGCATGTCCCTCATGGCTGGTAAAATCCAATGAGGAGAGTTAAAGCCTTTGTAAAGACACACCGATCGTTACTTTGAAACACTTCACTAAAAATCGTATTGATGCTGGAAGTCTGAACCGAACAATTCCTTTCCAGGGCAGATCATGGAGAAGTTGCAGTAATAGCGAATCGATTCCAGTTAATGGACTCCATGAGTGCTGTGACAAATAACTGCTCACTCATCCCCAAAATGCACCACACACCATGACCAAAGGGGTTATCTTTTATTAGTCAACAAACTAATTATGACAGATGTATTACACTCTCATATGGTAGAACACTGACTGCCCTGTTCAATAAGGTATTTCTAACTTCCTCCTGGCTAACCAAAACTTAATTCCAAACACAACTCATTTGTCAACCTCAATCAAGGAGAGTATCACAAAATACTACTGTGGAGATGAGGAGGAAACCCCTGATAATCTGGTGGCAACCTCCCCTCATTCTCTCAGGTTCCCAGTAAATGGTGAATGGAATCATACTGATATTTTATCTCTCATTCCAATTGCTCTCCATTCTGCCTTGACTTGGAAGCTTTCAGTACTAAAAATAAACATCTCTGTTTCCATATGTATAAACCAAAATGACAGTGATACAAGTTCAAACTCGGAAAAGACTCAGAAGCCTATTTCCAAACATACAGTCAGGGCTGAAAATAATCCCTGGAGTTAATCTGAAGGCAGTCTAGCTATCTGATTCTGCCTACCACATCAGCTGGTGTCACAATTCTGGCCCTAACTACTCTTCACCATGTGCCCATATAACTCCAGTACTATTAGTGCAGCAATAAATAAAATATTGTACTACTACCACTTTGAGACACCTTTCCCTCACACTAAAGAAATTTCTTACCCCTACCCACCCACCAAACAAAAACACTTTCAGTGCAAGACTGTGGTGAGAAGATGATTACAGAAGCCATCACCATCATCTACAATCATATCTTTGCCTGTTCATATGGTGTACACTGTGGGTTCTTGGCAATACACTTCACTGAGGTCTGGGAAATTTCGGGTTCTGAACGAGCCCTGTCATCTTTGTTCTCTTAAGCAAATATGCCACGCAATCCCAAAACCTGTGTGAATGCTATGGCCCCTCATAAGATTATCATATTTATAAATATTTTACCTTTTTAAGTGTGCAAAATACCAATGCAAATCCCTTGAACACATATACAAGAGTCGGGACAGCAATATATATATAAAAAGTAATTCAAAGATCTTGAAGATGCTTTTATACTGCGACCTAATGTGCAAGCAGTAGACCACCCCACCACAGGTAAGAAATGAGAAATTTTGAGGGCTATTGAACACTGAATTTTCACAGCTGAACAGTATAAAGTTATTTAGCAGTGTTCAATAGCCTTCAAACTCACTTCTGCCTGTGGGTTACAGTGGTCCAGGAGAAAAAGACTGTGAAACAAAAACAGTGCAATACAGGTTGGACCAAGATTTTTCAGTATACTTTTAAAACCCTTTTAAAGTTCACATCATTTTATGTGTTTTGAAAAAGATACAGAATTCTACAGACGCCATTAATATACATTAAATACAGATGCTATTAATTAGACAGCATAGAAAGAGCATCTATATAAAAGCAGGTTTTAATCTATAAAGATACTACTAACAATATTACAGGTGTATACATGTACTAAAAAACAAAAAAAAAGATTAAAAACCTGCTGCTTCAGGGACAACAGCTTCCCAGACCAATCAGTTCTGTATGAATTTTGCTACTGCTCAAATGGCATATGCAAGGTACTGGGGGCTTTTATTCAGTTCTTTTTAGGTTGCAAAACTAGCACCTCTCAACAGCTGTATAAGATATGGGATTCATTTTATTGTCATGAATACTGACTTTTACAGGGCTTTTTAAGAGGGGATCTAAGAGTTGGCATTTGTTTATCAAGTGCTCAAAAATGAGCATTTGAATACTCCAGTGGGAAACACTAAACAGGTTCCAACGTAATAATTAGATCCACTTACTATAAATGAAGTTACACCCTGCTCAAGTGAAAAGTTGGTCCGTTTTTTCATTTATCCCTGCACATTTCAGCTTTTACCCATTCCCGAGCATGGATGTTTCATTGATGGCTGAGGGTAACACTTCAAAAATGAACTAGCTAAACAAACTTCCCAGCAGCACTTGACAGAGCTACACCTATTCTTCCCCATTTCCAAAGCAGTACAGAATTAATTACCAGTTCTATGGATCTATTGTAAGTATAATAGACTAAAGAGCTATCACAGACACATTTATTGTAAAAGCACAATCCCAAGAGTGTCTAGTAGAGGGCCAAAACGATTAACACAAATGCTTTGTCAGATCAAAGATAAAACCTGCACCGCCCAATTGAGGAATGAATTAGAACAGTGGGTTATCTTTCAAATTAACCAGGGCAGTTAGTGAGGAAAATTTCATGAAAGTGTAATTCTTAGCCTTTGTGAATCCACACAGCAGGCATTCTGCCAGCTGACAAGATGATGAAATTTTCATGCTTAAAAAAGCCCTCTTCATTTCCCAATTTAGATTAGCTAGCGTTTCTCTCTCTTTTCATCTATTTGCTCTTCTGAAGCAGAATTAAAAAAAAAAAAAAGCACACAACAGGATCAATCTCTCATAGAATAAATGCATTTCTGAGAAGAAATAAAATCCTTCCATGTCATTTTTAAATATACTCCCATTTAAGAGCAAGATTATCAAAATTGATATTGTTAATACCATTAAGAAATCTGTAAATACTGGAGCAATGGTAGATATGTTTTGGAAGTCAAATATAAAACATTTCAGTGTTTAATGGCAAAAACTGATTGCGGAAGCAGATATTTTCATATAAAGGCAAGTAATTTACAAAAACAATGGGACTGTAGCAGGCTTACAAAATTCTATTTACGCACTTACATTTGCATCTTTTTAAAGGACATGTAGTATATCATGATTGTATTTATTTATTTAACATAGTTTCATGTGCCAAAAAGGGCAAGTAGATTTTCTACTTTTAGATTTTATGGCACTCCCCCCTGCCCCTAAATTTATACAGCCACATATAAAAGCATTTCAATAGACTAAAGGAAACAACAAGCAACATCTTGAACACTTAAACACTTTTAAAAAAATCTGATTCAAAGCTCACTGAAAAAAAAAGTATGCTTATTCATCTCAGTGAGCTGTGGATCAGGCTGAAAGGCTCTTGATAGGGCTGTCTTCATAAAAGGCAGCTCATTATTTACAAGTTAAAAAATACATTTTTGCATTTTATGTTTTTCTATTATGCGTCATTTGATGAATATATAAACAAAATAATATCTACAAAAAATTTCTAAATGGAGTGACAATGTATTTGACCCTTACAAATTGGTATTTCCGTGCCTTTCAGATGCAATTACTACAATAGGAGATTGTTTAATAAGAGCCTGAAAGTTTCATTAAATGTTTTGTTCAGACAGTTCTTTGCCATAATACTTCTGGGTGTGTCTTTATAGTTTATAGGATTATATATATTAGTGCAAACACCCATTTGATGAATTTCAACTCCAGCTGTTATACAGTCACTACAAGTACTGGATGAAAGGAAAAAACTAAAAGTCTCAGCATCTGATTTTCTAGGAGCTAGCAAGACAAAAAGTTTACTTGCCCAGCTCCATGAAAAGCCCTTTTGTAAAAAGAAAATTGATGTGTAATCTGGAAATTAATCTCACATTTCCAGCGTCTGAAAGTATTCCACAGTCAAAAAGTATTTTAAACCTTATTCTAGCTAACTAGTTTAAAAGTAAATTCTCAGTACTAAAAAAAAAACCCTGAAGCTTTTACTTATATGGACAAGGAATTTTCTTTTAAATTTTCTTAATTATCCAAAATATCATGTAGTAAGATACTTAATAGGTTTATGTAAGCAAATGACAATGTTCAATATTCAAACATTACAGTTTGATTCATAGCTTGGTCTTAAAAGAAGACAAAGCCACCAACTAAAATAAAAACAGATCAGCACGACACATTACATCACTTTTTGTTTTTATCAGCAGTAAGAATTTCTCCTGCCCTTAAATGCATCTTTCTTCATATGAGTTAACTATTGCATATCTTCTGAACATTTCTGTTTTGAAACACTTTATCTGCCTGAAATTATTTAGCATGTGGCACTGTCTATTATCATTATGTACGTACATTAAATCTAAAAAGCAATTTTCACAGAGAAGGAGTCAGTGTAAATGTATTACTTAGACCCATTATTTAATAACACTTTAATACGATAATTTTGCAGACAGTTGGACTTTGCAATAAAGTAACATGAGATCTCACATTTTGGTGGTTTCACCTGTCCAAGTCATCTACTTTTAACTTCAATGAACAGAAACAATCTGTCTCTATCTTGTGAAACAATGCTTGAATTTAAATAGCCTAAGAAAGTTTTGTGCTCCTTTTGATGCAAAAGAAGTATTTATACCTTAAGAAATTATTATGCTTTCAGAAGAGATTTTAGAAAACACTCACCTATAATTACAATAAGAACTAGTACAGAAGAAAGATAACACAAAATGTACACTTTAATACACTTACTCTCAGTATTAAACCACAATGATAATTCTTAGCCTTGTAGCTGCTGTTTGCAAAAGAATCGTGTAATACTTAAGAAAATACAACAAATCAGGTACATCATTCATGTACAGGCCAAATTTTCAAAACCAATTTACTTTTTTGGGTGCATCAAAAGTTATGAGCACACAAAGGTTACGAATGTCTGCAAAATTTATGTCCATCCTGCAGCTGTGCAAACAGGCAATGCTGGACAATCAAAACAAGCAGGCAGGCAGTAGCATGAGATGCTCTATGAAAATTTCACCAAAGTAGCTAGGTGCCAAATAACAAAATATAATGCTTCTAGCATATTAGAAATGCAAAACATATTGATAAAAGTTAAAAAGCGTGGTGGGTTTTGTCCTAATGTTGGACAGTGAGAAGATAGGAATTTTAAATGCTACATCTTTTTTCCCCACAATGCCCTACAAAGCCAACCACTACCAATGGCACTTTGGATTTCTCGCACTATCCCTCAAAAAAAGAGAATTATATCAAATTAATTAACTACTCATCCTTCTCCTCTTTTTTTCCCTTCCCAATCATTTTCAAGAAAGATTCAGAGTATTTCCCATCCTACTGTCCTTCAGAGAATTTTTAAAGAGCTACATTTGGGTTTCCTTTTCACAACATAACATAATATACATCAATTTGAGTAGAAGAAAGAGAATCATGTTTCAATGAGAAATTGATATCTACATATTTGATAGGCTTCACAGATTTTCCTAAAAGCATTGAGATAATGAACTCTGGTTAAAAAACTGGAAAACAGAGAGCTACTGCATCTCTAATAATGCTGACACACACAGTTACAAAAATGAAAATATATGTAACTATCTTGAGGCTGAACTGAGAAAACAAACATTCTAAATTAGTATTTTAATTCACTGGTCGTTTTATTTTCATAAAGTTGGGGTTTGATGCTGGATGCTACTGCCTTACACCATACAAAAAACAAGGTAACACGACAGTCACTAAAAACCCAGCACTACTTCAGGAACTCATTTCCTATGGCAGGGTATTTTCTGCTTACTTACACTGTAGTATTTTCTCAGGTAGCGTCTAATGTCCAACAGCAACTTGTTGTTCATTTGAACCACATAGCTGAAAGGAGGCTCTTCACATTCTGCCTTGCTGCACCTTTGCAAGCTGGGTTCAATAAATCGCCCCTGAAAACAGAAGTGTAAAAACAGCATTGTTGTGACAGATGATGGGAGCAGAAGTTACCACAGGAGTTTAGAGATAATACATGTATTTTTAAAAGTAACAATCTAAAGGGACCCATAATATCTGGGCCTTCTTTCTTCCCATCATGGTTGGCCACATCCATATGGGAAAACTATAGGTCAGAGATATGTCCATTCTGTTCTCAAGGAAAGCTCTTTTAGAGAACAAAGTTAATAATTCAAAAGGAGATGTTGAGTAAAAAAAAAAATAATCTGTGGACAAATCATGCTCCCACATATCCATCCAAAAACCCCAGGTTTATTGTTTTATGAGACAAAGTTCTTCCTCAGTCCACTGATCAGAACTTTGAAATCAACCTTATAGATGCTAACTGTGAAATTACCAACAAGATTTGGTAGAACCTCATTAAAGAGGAATCACATGATCATCTTTTATTTTCTCCTAATTCAAAGAATAGCTCTTACAGTTTTGCACCATCTCATTCTCTTATTTTCAAAACCTTCTGAACACCTAACATTAAAATTTCAGCACCTGGAAGTGTTGTGTGAACAGCTGAAATTAAGTTAGTGGAATTCTCACTAATATAAAAACAATTTGGGAGGCCAGACAGTCCTATAGCTTTCAGAAAACTTTCTTTCAAGGTAAGACTTAGCTGTTGTGAGCCATTTTGGCTAACCCCCCACTCACAACACTAATTAATTCCAGGTGAAATAGAGGAGATTTTTGGCTTGGTTTCAGGATTTCTTCTGTTTTTTGGTGGTGGGGAGATATATATATATTTTTAAGGAGTTTGACATCCACTCCTCTCCAGCTAGCCCATCTGCAACTTGTCAAGTCTACATGCAATTAACTGTCTTATTTACAGCTGCGATGAACAAAAGTCAAGGATTCACAAAGTATCACTCGATTTGTGTGTCTTTTCCTCTTACTTGCTTCCAAAGACTGCTTTATTTTGATTCAAAAAATGCAAAACATCTGCTGTTTGTCCAAATTAACTTAAAATAATTACTTTTAATTTAGATAAAAGATTTATTTGCTTTCAGTTTCAAGGTTTTCACTACTCTGAAGCTCGCTAATTTGCCGATGACTAATGCATACATAACATGCTGTAGAGTTAAATACTTGGCCCTATTTCAAGTTGTGATCCAAGGTCAGAGATATATTTTTTGGCAGAACTTCTCAACAAGAATGTACCCCTATGACTTTTTATTCAAGTCACAAAGACAGAAGTAAAGATAACATAGAAAAACCTTACTGTCAAGAAGGGAGGTGGGATGTAGCAAGATAAACACAAGTTTAAAAAGCACTTTGTTCCAATTATTATGATTTAGGATAAGAAACTGCCATTGCTATACAAAAACTTTATTAAATACAGAACTAGAAGTTACTAAGGTGTTAAGATAAGGAATTCTTTAAAAAGTTACAGCAATGATCATTCATGATTGTGGGCAAACAGATTAATGAAGCCAGATAATCTCACACGTTCTGCGAGACGACGCAGCTGAAATGCAAAAATGGAAAAAATATTTCAGCACCATCCTATCAGCAATTATCTGCTCCAAAGCTATAAATAGCAGGGCTGAAACAATATGGAATCTTCTCCTACATCGTATGAATCCTGTCTGAAAAGCTGTTCTCCCTACAAGCATTTTCCTCCCTCACCAATGAGCAGAAATGAAACAAACAAAAAACCAACTAACCGAACCATCAAAGACATTGTCATAAATATTTTCTGTTCCACATTTGAGGCAGCAAAACTTGAATCTTTCACAATCCCTATACTTCTCCTCATCAGTGAGCTGAACTGGGCCACCAACCAAGGCATCATTCTCCTCATCTTTATGGTAATGGTGATGGACTCTGAATTGGGAGGGATCCAGTCCTATTAATAAGAAACAAAAATTTCAAAAGACTAAGAGGTCAACCATGCAAGCAGGCTTATTTTTCATATGCTTGGTGAAGCAGATTCAAAAGAAAGTTACAAAATGTAAATTCAGAAGCTGAAAATCTCTCCTTAGCAAAACTTCCTCTATAAAACATAAATACATTCTACAATTTTTAACCATGAATAAAGGTTCACGAGACATGAAGAAATCATCTTACTTATCTTCTTACGCAAGATTGCTTTATAAATAAAACAAGCACGCTGCATTATCATGGGAGTCTGCAAGAGAACATTCTGTTTCTGAGGAAACCACTCCTAACGGATAGCTTTATTGTTATTTTCTTCTTAAGTTACATTGAAAATATTTCAATAAAAATGTGCATCGTTATTAAGAAACGGTCTTTAAATCAAAATGGCACCATTAAAACCAAAAACAGAGAATAAAAACCCCATTAAAGAAACGCGGGTGCACTGCTATTACCAACTCCTTCAAGTCCGTACACAACTGCCAACTCTGATTTCAATGCAGTGGTCGATTTCATTTTGGCTCAGTGGTTAACAGCATGGAGGTTTCAATCTAATGCAGTGGTTAAAATTCAGCAGCAGCATTTAAAACCGCAGCGCTGGAGACAAAGTGCTTTATTTTTGATTGCCAGAACTCAAGATTTTAAACAAATAAATACACAAAAGAGATCCCAGAAATACTGAATCAACCACAAATAAGTAAATAAGCAAGCAAGCACGAAGTTCACTGTTCTGGGAATAAGACTGCCAAAGTAAACTTAATAAAAATCCTCAAGTTTTGTCATCTTTTGTCATGTGCAACATTTTAAAAGTCCATGCATCTCATTTACAGGGGTTTTTTGTTAACTTTAGGAAGGAACACATGTTGGGAAAAAAAACTTAACCAAATGAGCACGTAGGAGAAAGCCTTCAGAAAACTATGGCTCACTTCACTAGTAAAACAAAAAGACCAGAGAAGCACTTTAAAAAATATTTTTAACAGACATTAAGCCAAGTAACAGATTATCACACATTAACCCATATCCTGTATAAATCTCAGTTAAAAAATGTAACAATTCCTATAGGAAATGTAACAAAGATTACAAATGGAAAGTGAAGCTTCGCCTTATTATAACTGCACCATGACATTTAAAGACAATGGTAAGGAACAATATCTAGTTAAACTACACAAATATTATTGCACTTATAAAACAGTTGTGTTGTACAAGCAGATAGAGGTTCTCCTTACATAAAAGATTTGATATGTCTCACTTTAACACTACTATTCTGAATTTTTATGTTGTAGTCATAAATTCAAGCACAAGGAAGAATTCTATTGCCAAATAAGTTTATTTGGTTCTTGATAGAATATTTTCACTAAAATTTATTCAATCTTCTCAATTTTGTCAAAAGAAAAAAAATGTCAATGCACAAAGGTAACAATTCACCTCCAGGAGGTTCCTAAACTTTTAATACAGTTCTCCACTATACAATTAAAGAAAAAGCATACAAAGCAAACTACACTGCTAATAGCATATTTTACACTTTAATACATATGGTATCTCCAAAAAAAGACTGTAGAGGTTTCTTTTTCTGGTTTTCCTTTTTTTTTTTTTTTCTAAAAGGGTTGGTAATATATCTGCAGCACACAAGTAGTAGATAAAAGGTTTGGAAAGGGAACTGGAATTCAGCATTCAGATTTTGAAAAAAATCAAGTATGCAGTAGGTTGGATCTAAGGTAGTAATGGTGAAAACAAAAATTCTCAGTTTACTCTGAATTCAGAAGTAGAATGAAAAAACATCATTCCAACTTTCTGATACAGATACCATTATAGTTCAGCTAGAAATCTTTGGTTGCTTCTCAAAAGAAATATATGGAGCAAAGCAGCTCACTAAAAGATAAAAGGAGACAAATTCTGGTCTTCAGACAACTGCAGTTTTCCAACATTGAGTCAAAAACAGTAACAGTAAATATTGGTCATTTAATATTAATTTAATAGAAAAAAAAATTAAATTGCACCTATCTCTGAACTTTCTTAGCTGTTTTGGCTGGAAAAAACTATCAAAAAAATATTGTGCTGATTCAAGCATACATCTAAGTTTTGGTGTGCAAACAGCCACAGTGAAATAAAAGGGACTACAAATCAAGCTTTTAAAGAACATGCCTGCCTTAATTATCTTGTGGAATTGGGACCTATTTTATCTATTATCTCCTTTCAGGAATAGTTAGTTGGTTCAGTTAATCCATTTCAGCACACTAACTGCTATCCTCTCAGACCAGGTCACACTGGTCACATTATTTTACTTGGTACACAAAACAGAGTCTATCTGATTGGGCAGTGGAAAAAAAAATAATATCTGGTTTTGGTAATTTTTAAATGAACAGGACAAGACTAATCAGTGAACTTTGAACTCTTTTTTTTTTTTTTTAAACCCTTATGACATCAAGAAAAAATAAAAATCAAAGGGACTTTGACTTACTCTGACAGCAAAAAGTCTTCAGGGCTTATCATTAAATTACCTGCACTGCAGCTAAGCTTTCTCACCTCACCAAAACGACAGGGCTGATGCAGGACAAAGCACTGCAACATTACAAACGTGCTGATGAAAGCAGTGTGACCAAAGTAATTAATACAACTAAGTTCTGGGACTTATTCCTGAATTATTTAATAGAATTATTAAAACCTTTCCGAACTGGCAGGCAAAGCAGGTCACTTAAGAACCTGAAAAAGCTGTCAGAGATTTTTACCAAACGCGGTATTTTAAGAGCATCATTTCTGCGNGCGGGGCCCGCGGGCCCGGGCCGCCCGCCCGGCCGGGCTTGTTCGTTTGTTCATTCACATCGCTCTTGCTTCTTTTATTCATTCATCTTAGCGTTGTTTCCTTTATTCATTCATATTTTCACTCTTTCCTTTATTCGTTCAGAGCGCCCAACGCGCTTTAGCAATTCTCAGGTTCTGAGCAGGTCTGGAGCATTCAAGAACACCCAGCCAGACCACAAACAGCGAAGTTCGCACGCTCTAGGGGCTCATTATTGTATTGTCATGAAGTTTCCTCATGACTTTGGTCTTAATCTTCATCCCTGTCCTTTCACTTCACTCCCTAATGTGAGTGAAACAGTAGAAAATTCAGAACCTGAGGTAAGTTCTGCGTGCCACAAGGAGAGTTTCCATCCTTGTTTCTGTCTGAAGAGTCTGTCTGAGCAGGTGCTAAACACTGTACTGAAGACACCTATTAGACGATTCTTTAGTAATAATAATAAAAAGAGACGATATAAAAAGCCAATGTATTTGGTGCTGGTGGGTTTCCTTCCAAGAAGCAGCTAACACAGAGACACTGCCAAAGCACAGAGCAGTACTGGGAAGTACTGCCAATGACAAACCTCATCAGGACCCCGCAACGACCCCCTAAAATCAGCCAGCCTTCCTAAGAAATGCCCAATGCAGAGCTACCTGCAGAGCACCAACGTGCACATCCACCCCTCTGTAAGGCAGCACACACCTCCTTCAGAACATCATGACACTGTCTAGGACAGCAGTCATCAACTTCCATCATCTGAAGCAAATACTACTATGCAGTAACAGCTACAAAAATCCCATGGTTAAATGACTCTGCTTCCATAACATCTGTGTATTTCTGCCAACACACAAATAAAATGTGACTTTTCTTTGAGACAAGGAGCAGTACTTATGTATTTAAAAAAAAACCTTATTTGAAATTCAGTAAGAGAATTGCTCTGCCATACAGTTCTTCCAGGTTAAAAGTTAGATATCTGAAGGATGAAATAAGGTCTCCAAGATTTAAGATGATGAGATTATTAGATTATATAACTGATCAGATTGCACACTCTAGTTTTACAAACTGAGACAATCCTCATCTTGTCACTGCCTTTCCTCAGAAACTTCAAGACAAAGAGAGTGAATGCAGGATTATGCCCATGAGGTCCTCGTTTTAGGAACAATGAACTTCCATCTCTCAAAGGCTAGGCAGACCTCCTACAATGCCCCAAAACAAAAGGCAGTTTTCAACGATTCCATAGCAAATAAACATGATATTTTAGGGGTTCTCTGCAATTTTTAAGTTGCATTATTTGCTCCCATCCTTCAGTGTCTAAAATAGTTTAAAATTACTTGCTTTGAGCACAGACAGAGCAAAGAACTTTTTGGCACTTTGGTGTGAGCCAAGCTTCCCAAGCAGAGCTCAATTTTACCTACTCAGACTAGCAGGGTGACACGAAACATTCGCCTTTATAAACATCCATTATTGTAGATTCTGGTAAACACGTGGCCAAGATCTTTCTCCTACAACCACTCTCCCTATACACACATATCCATGACACAATGAATCTGATCAGGGGAGGAAGACACAAACAATGAGAATTCAACAAAGTTTTGGTCCACAGATATGAATCCTACATATTCTCCAGAGCCCATCTTTCTCCTTCAGAACTGGAAAATGTGCCTTTTTTGCAACAAGATGCAAAAAACAATGGGAATTTGGATGTATATCATGATGAAAATACTAAGTTAAAAAGCCCAACTTAGCATCACAGAACAGTAAACAGTTTCCATATCTGCTTGTTTTAGCAAGCTGGACTCAAGTATCTTGTACTCTTTTGTATCTTACAAAGGATTTTTGATTTCTATGAAAGAAAACCACTTGGCTATGCCTCCAGTACATTAAAAAAACCCTGTAAGATAACTTCAGCTTGCAATGACTTATGTACAGCTCTGATCAAGTGCTGTATATGAAAATCTAAGCAGATCAGAAATCTTGAAAAACACCTGACTTTACCCTCAAGCTCAATTTAAGCTTTCCCAAGAAAAGAAAGCTAGGGAAGGTGATGAAATTTTGACTGTACAGCAAGGTCAAACTGAACACACTTCAGATCTAAGATTGTAATAGATACATACAGGTTTTCAGACTGACAATTGTGGACTATTAATAAACTCTCAGCTGCATGATGCTATTACAGACCATAAAAGAAATTTTCATCTGGAACGTACTACAGTGCAAAAAGCAGCACAGGCATTTGTGAACAGTAGGTGCTATCAAGTAGCACAGAGTTCTTAAGATCTGGGTAGTTAATTTAGGTGTCTGAAGGGAGCCAGTCTTTTCTGAAAATCTAACCTGTTGTGAATAAGAGCTCTGAATTTGAGCTTAACTCTGTAAGACTAACAATCTCTGCCAAAAAAAATAAACTAGCTTCAGAAATCTCCCCTGTCTTTTACCTAAATGAAGTATAAGTCTGCTGCCTATTTTAAACCCCTTCAACCCAACCAAGAGTGCTTGACCTTTTCAGGCAGGCATACCACATGCTCGACTCTGACATCAAGGGAAAGTTGGATACCAAGGCCTTGCCACATAATAAACAGGATGATTTGTATGGTCAGCCTGCATGTGTGGAGCAGGGCTGACACCTCCTCAAAGCATGAGAGCTGGTGAGGACACATGGAAACATCAATTACCTCCAAGAAACACTTTTGCTGACTCAGAGAAAGCAGAAATTCTGTCTTCAACCCCTTCTCAACAACTCAGAAATGGAGATGGAAGAAGCTGCATGTTACAAGGATTGTCTTGGGAGATACAGATCCTCTGTGGTTATCATCCCCCTTCATGAGAAACAAGGCTGGACCTTTTTTTACTCATTTTAAATACAATCTCCAAGCGAATCAGCTGTTACTAAGGGAGCTACAGAGATGCAGTTACACAGGTGAAGGGTCCTGAGGCAACCAATATCAGGTGATTTTAAGAGGCCAAATCCTGGATCTTGGCCTTTACCTAAACACAAAATGCTGACTAACTCTTCCTTTGAGCATTCCAATTTTCTGAATAAAGTAATTTCTGCAGGTCTGAGCTTCCTGTAAACACGGGCATAGCATAAAAAGGTTCTTAAACTGACACAGTGCAACTTTCTAAGAAGTTCTTCTAGAGAAAAGGCAGTCTTGTCAAGAATTTCACAGCCAGCAAAATTAACAACTTTTTCACGTCCCTGAGTAACAGTTTTAAAAATAATGAACTACATGTGGGATGCAACTCACAAAATTTCTGTTTATCAAGTAGATCAGTCAAGTCTGTTGGTTAATCACTTTTGGGGAGGAAACAACATTAAAAGGAATACACACACAGAGCAGAGCATAGCTTTTTCCAGAAGAGAGACCCAATAGAACTGTTAACAAATTTTCAGCCTTTCAGTTTTGCTAGGTAAGAAGCCCAGGGAATAGAGAAGAGGCAATCACCGTTGGGCAGAAAAATCTCTAATTCTAATTATTAGACATCCTTTTAAAAGGAAAAACAACTCTAATAAGAGCAATTCCCTGTTGCTCATTTGAATTAAAACTGTTGACTCTGTTTATCACTAACATCAGTTGTATTTTTTTTGACAGCACTTCTTGGTTTTGGGACCACTTAATTCCTTCATATGAAGCAGTTAAAACTGTTACTAATATTTCATGTTTCTATTATCCACTAGGTCAGTTCTAGCAATCAAGTCTTCACTTATATCCTAGTAAAAATTTGTATTCTTTCACTGTAATTATGACTGTTTTCTTCCCTGGGAAGATGCCAGAGATGCCAGCATTTCCCTCTGGAAAAATGCTAGTTCTGGATGCATACCCCAGAACTCCTTTAGCAACTTAAGTAAATCTCAAAGACATATGACAGCACTGTCGTTTCTGAAAAGCAGATTTTTCCAACTCTGAACAAGGACTGTAAGATTAAATTCGTGTTAGTGATCACCTTCTGGAAAAACATGTTCTGCAGAAGTCATAAAAACGCTGCTTTCTACAGGCTGTGTAACACGAGCTATTGTTCCATGTAAAAAGACTGATCTGGGGAAGCATTTCTGTTGAGAAACATACATTAAAACCTCTCACTTTGGATCTTGCAATTCTTTAAATAAACTGAATTTAGAATACTTACCTAACCATGTTGCAATAAGAACAGAATCAATTCCTGCTATGGGCTCACATATTCTAGCAACTACAGGATGGATCTGCTGTGACAGATAGTACTGAGTATCAATTTTAAGATTTTCTTGCTTTTTTAACTGCTCTGGAGCATATGCTCGCTGGCTGGCACTGAGATCTGATCCATCCTAAGGAAACACATACAAAACAAAGTGTTAAAAAAGTCTATACAAAGGATTATGCTTCAAATATTATGCATTATTTTAATGCAAAATTGTTACACAGTCTTTTGATTGATTTATTATGCATCCAATACAAATCCAGCAGTAGTAAAAAAACTGCACTGCTGATGCTGGCATCAACTAGCAAGTTCAAGAATGCAAAACCAGCTTGTATTATTGCAGCCTACACGTGCAAATCAGTACGAGTAGACAGAGTAAACAGTCCCATCTGTCAATTCTGAAATGCACAATGAAAACACATTGTAACCATCAGCCCAGTTAAAAATACACAGAGGGCATGCATTTTGGATTCACTTTGTACTAAACCAGCATTATCATTTTGCATGACAAGCAAATTCTAAGTCATGGATATCAAAACTATATCTGTTTTGCTAGGAAATTTATATTCTTTAATTCTATAAAGAAACAAATAGAATGAATTGTCAGAGAACAGACCATCGCTCATTAGTGTATGAATAAATAACAGAGGCAAGAGTGTTGATTTGAAAGAGGAAATCCTAAAATATTCAGAAATACTGAAAGAAATATATGGTGACATCTCAAGCCAAGAGAGAAACACCATACAGAGGTTAAAATATACATTACATTATTCTCCAACTTGAAAGAGGGAGATAAGGAGAAAATAAATCAATTTGAGAAGGCAACAGCTAAATTGAAAACAATATACATAAAGGAATTAAGCATCAACTCTAAGAGGACAGTACTCTTGGAAAATGTACCTCATTTAAATCTGTAGAATCATAATCCCAGTCCTCAAATGCACTAAAAAATTTCATTTTTAACGTGTGCCAAAAGTTTTAGAGCAGAACTTAAAGCAATATTTTAGCAAGATTCCATAACAGATGTAAACATTTATAGGAATGGGGCAGGGTGGGGGCAAGTACCACAAATTTTGGGGTTTTTTTTTGGCTAAGTACAGTCTCCTTTTTCATTTTTTTTTCAGCAAAATAAAACTAATGCATTAATACATGACACCTTCATTTTTTCATTTAAGACAAGCTCCTGGTTTCAATAGGGTCAGCAACCATGGACTGAAAACTCGTCACTAATAAAGACAGACTGCAAGCCATTGGTCCCTCCTACTCCTTTCAGACAACTTAGTATTCAGAACAAAATTAATTTAGGACTATTCAGCTCATCCAGCTGCTTTGCAAAAATAATTACAATGCAACTCCTTCAGCTCCCTTCTTTCAACAAGTATATTCTTCTCTGTATTGTGCCACTGCTCAGCCGCACCCGTGGCCCAGCTCTCAAAAGTCTTGGCAGCTTTGGGATGCCAGGCTAAGAACTCTCAATTAAGTCAAATACAGTATCTTTCAGTTTTAAAATAATGAAGGAGCTGAAATAGTCACATTGTCAAGCTCATGAGCTTGGCCTAAGAGATCCTTTGGTCCATCCAATTCAACCTACACTTTTTTTATTAGCAGAACCAAAGTGGGGTATATATTTGTGAAATAGTGACAAGCATTCATAGGATAAACACCTGAAACCAGAAAGTGGCTCAAATTTCCCAGTCTATACATCAGAGGTACCATCAGAACCAATGACTATGAATTAAAGAGACACAGGTTGAGACTGGAAATAAAATTTACTCTATTTAACCAACAACAACAATCAGCTTTCCACAAATGACAGGTTCTTCGCCACCAGTATTTTCTTCTGCTTGAAGACTAGGTATTTTCTTTAAGGTAAGCTCTAGTTCCAAACATGAATGATTTTACCAGCCACTATATGGAAATACTTGCTGAGCTGATCACAATGGCTCTAATAAAATGGAATTTAGCACAGAAAACCAACTATTTCAAAATATAAGACTACCTCACCAAAAAGAAATGCCAAAACCTATTTTCCCAGGAGCTGAGCTGGTTTTCTTTGCCATATCTCAAAACAATACCTAGTATTTAGCTATAAAGAAAGACATTTTTACCTGACAAATGATGTATGACACTGTGTCTCCTGCCTTCACCTTTCGGCCTCCATGAGAGTTTATCCACATGGCAACATGCACATGTGACAAGTTTTTTTTGTCAGGGTAATCCTGGGGATCTTTAGTCAATGCCTAAAATATCAAAGGAGAAAACAGAAACATAACTATGAGAAAAATCTATTACTTCAGTGATGGACAGCTCAGAACTTTAAAAGACAAGATTACATAGTAGCTATCTTCATCCTTCTACTATTCACAAGTACATCTGAAACACAAAGTAAGATGAAAAAACTGTAACAAATATTTTTGTCATATGTTAAGCCCTAGGTACCAGTCCCTCAAACTTTATAAACGTTATTATTAATAAAACAAAAGGATGTTTTTACAATTACCATCTGAAAAATCCATTAGAGTTCAAAACAGTTATGATCATAATGCAATTGTTTTAAAATTAATATTGTCATCTTCAATTTAGTTTATGTAAAATACAAAAACAGAGCCAGAGATTACCCTCTTACTCCTGTTCCAGTTAAGGTCATACAGTAAATCTGAATATTGTGTAGTTAAGTGTTATTTAACAAGCTCTGTAGCAAGAAGATACAAGTGAATTTAAATATTTCCGTGTATCTCATACTACTGAGATTCCACAATGAGTTTTTCATTTATATAAAAAAAAAATGCTATGTTTAAATATTTACTACCATTCCAATTCTTAGAAACAACTTCTACATTTGACTTACTAGTTAAATACACTTTTTTCTGAAGTAGTAAAACAGAGGAACTTTAGGAATTTAAAGTGAACATTTTGCTATATATATCTTCTACTGGGACACTAAGTGCTCTTAGAATATTTGCATCAGAACATTCTTTTTTTAAGTCAACCATAAAATTCAGTGATTTCTCTACACTCATATGACAACCTCATGTGACAACACATTTCTTAACTGATTAACAGAGTCTTACAGAGCAAACAGATGTCCAGCTGGAGAAAGAAAGAGACTTTGGATGGACATTTGACAGATCCCTTCTATTAGAAGCATAAGAGGGGCATGTAATACCCAATTCATTGGTGAAACAACCTCCTAACAGGAAAGAGGAGTCTCTGAAGTTAAAAATACAGGTTTTGTCATTGAGGATTCACAAAAAAAAAACAAAAAAAACCAAAAAACCACCAGAATGCTGTTGGCTAAAACTGCTACAGATTGAAAGCAGAGTACTTCTTGTTGCAGGGAAGTCTTGAATGAGGTCTCAAAATGACTATTAGCTTTTTTTCTATGGAGTTTTCTAGGGGAGTATTATGAAGGTTTTCTAAAAGACAGAGTATTTGATTATTTTCTATTGCATTCTTTAGTTTATCCTCTTTAAGCCTGAAATATAATATAACAGCTTAGGAGAAAACTTCTCCTGAAAGCATCATGTCATTCTCAAAGTGCAGAATGAGTGTGGTAAACAGTAGGATGGGACAAGACATGAAGTTGTTATTCTGGAGCCTCCAGCCCTAATAGGGTTTTTTGCTCATATTGTAGGATCTTTGCAGTGTGTCCTGAGCTATTCAGTACCCAATAAAACTCTTGCTTTTTCACAGCATCATAGGGATTAAAAATATTTTTGTCAGCAGTCAATATATTCAGGAAGAGTAAAGTTTTTCTGAGACAGCAAAGAGCTGCAGGATCATTTACCTTGTTTATTTCAAACTGATTTGCTGGGATCTGACCACTGACCACATGTTCTCCAATTTCTATAAGTTGCCTCTGAATATTTTCCACAATTACGTCTCGGGGCTGATCAGAAAGAATCTGACCAATTATATAGCTGCAAAAACAGTACAAAAAATAAGAAAAGCTTGGCACATGCAAAACCATGACAACAGACACAATCTTCTCCAGTTTCTTCTGCAGAAAATCTCCCCTAGATTTTCTCTAGACATTAAAGAACCCGAGGATGAAGTCTGATGAAAAATTAATAGAAATTTGCCCATATATTTTATGTCGTGTTTTGTTTATTTACTTTTTTTACTAAAATCAGTTATTGCAAGTAGTTCTAACGCTAAATAGTGATTTGGAATGGGTGAGTGCAACTTTCTATTTTCTGCTGCCATATCATTTTTCCATTTATTATTCCATTGCAGGTATCTTAAGATGGGGGAGAAGAGAACATACCAAGTAAGCGAAGTCTTGCCTATTGCTGCAAAATGTGGTTGGAAGATCTGCCAGCTGCAGAAGAGTTAGTCACTAAAGAACACTCTCCAACATTTGTATAGCTTTAATTACTAATACATTCCTAACTTGGAAAAATTTGCTTCTATTATGATGCATCTTTTCTTAGAAAATGCAAGTCTTAAGAACAGTAAGCAAGTGTGTGGTGTATTTTTACAGATGTGAAAAGTATTCATTTTTGGATACATTTGGACCACGAGCTGTTTAAGTTTTCAAGAGGCATTATACAATATGAGTCAGCACCCAGATGACCACCTCTCCACTCTCTTCAATTTTCTTTCTATGGTGCTAAATGTATTACTTCTACTGAATTAAAATATTAAAATGCCACGTGCAATGACAATTAATAAACAGCCAATCCCGTATCCATCATTATGAAGTATCAAAGGAGTCTCATGGCAAAAGGAAAGAGAAGCAGTCTTGGGCAAGAGATCACCTCCTCAGGCTGCAAAGGTGCACATCCAGCTTTTTTAGAGGGTGATGGAAGTGCTGACCACCAGCTTCTCTACCCATCTTGGAAATAAAACATCCAACCTAGAACCTACAACTCCAAATGCTGACAGCATCTACCATCTTCATGGGATTTCAGCTCTGGCTTATTTAATGGCATTTACTACACTGTGACAACTCAAAAGCACAGCTCTCACAGCGTATGCAAAACCAGATAGTGAAACTAGGAGACATTTGCACAGGTATAACCTGTTACCAACACCAGAAGGTAACATTTACAATCTCCTACAAAAATCAGCTAAGTCCTAACACTGGTGGTAGTTACCAATCTGTGATCTTCCGGAAACAGCCACACAGTATCACATGTTTACACATCATGTACTGTTTAAAACAGAGCAAAGAAGACAATGTCCCAAAGAAACTTACTTTCCAGTCTGCTTAGCAAGATCACACCAGTCTCTCCGGACTATATCCAACCCTTTCAGTTCTTGTTTAGTTACGTATTTCCCATCTCCTGTTGGTTCCACAGTCAGAGCAGCGTATTTCTTCTTCTTTAACAACAGCAAGGACTTAAAAATTCCATCAATATCGATTTCCAACAATTTGTACAGCTTGTTCACTTCATTTTTAATCTGCAAATGCACCAACATTAAAAACAAATGTAACAATTTAACTATGGACTAACTGTTAAATTTAACTTCCATCTCTAAGTGCATTGTTCTTAAGTTTTAGAACAAGTTACATTACACGCTGTGGATTTGCATACATATTTTAAAGACTGGTCAGATATCATGAATTAATTAAGTACACAGTAGTAACTATGAGGTACTACTAAATTAAAGTTCACCCACTGACATTTTCAGTATCTACAGCTTGGTACATCTAACTCCTTAACAAAATTAAGCAAGGCAGAGAAATGTGGGATTGAATCGACCTTGGAGATAACTGAGTCCAGCTCATTTTCCTAGAACAGCTACTCCATCTGACCTCTCACATAAATTAAGCAAGCAAGGGATTTCACAGCAGGGACCCACTTACCAGGGAAATACAAGAGATGGTCACTTAGAAAGAAAATGCCAATAGCCTGATAGAAAAACTATCTTGCAAAGGCACCTTTCTTTCTTCCCACTCTCACCCTAAACCAGGAGTGGAGAAGAACTGTAACTGCAGACCACAGCCCTGTGTGTGCATGTTCAGGAAAAACATGCATAAGCAGGCAAGTGTTTCTCTTACCCTTCCCCACCATATACCTACCTTTTCCATAGCCTGATTTCCTTGAGAGGAAAAAGTGCCATTTTTCTGCACACAGGCTATGTTTTATCCATATACAAAAGCTTCAAATGGCACTGATATATTGTCTTAATATAATACCAAGTATCTCTTACTTCTGTTCTAAAAGTGCAACAGCTCAAAAAGCATGAACCTTCAACAACAAACTTTGGTTCCAGTACACATTCACCTACCTACTGGCTTGGCTAAAAGCTTCCCACTTGCTTTATTCCCTTTTCTCTCTTCATATGATTTTACTTCACATTCTTCAATAGAGTATCTGCATATGCCAGGTGTCCTGTTCTGTCTTCATGTTCTACTCTTTACTTTCCTTCCTCTACAACTTATTTTCCCTGTGGATTTTCAGTATCCATCATCACCCTTACTTACACTCTTAACATCAACTATCCTTTTCTCACGTCTCACTGAAGTTGGATATGCATTTCAGTTCTTCTGCCATCTAACAGATACCCTCACCAAGAACAGTACCTTCAGCATAAAATCTTACTGGTTTTCTATTTCTATCTAGCTTTGAACTCAGATTACCATTTGAATCAAAACTTTCCTTACAAATTTTCCATTTATGTGTATACATATATGTGTGTACTCAGTTTTTCCTCACTTAGATCTCTATTTTCCCTATTGCAGGAATCACCATTACTTTGATATCTATCCCCTGTATATTTCTAAAGGACATCATGGGGCAAAATCATTTTGCTACAAGGTTCATATTTTCTTTCTTAACACAGTCAAACAATTACTCTGAACATTTTTCTGCGATTTTAATTTTCAGTTTTTCTTTTTTACAGCGTACTAACCAAGTGCTCAAAACCCAGCAACAGTTCAGTACTGAATGTACTGGCAAATCTGATTCACAAGAACACACAGAAAATGAGAAAAAAACTTCTGCTGAGTAATGACTAAAAAGGGCATGGATATAAATAAAGGAGGGTTAAGGGTGGGAGAGAACACACACATTGGATGGGGGAATTCAGAAAGCATGTGAGAGAATTTTCTCCAATAAAAAACCAAAATTAATCTCTTGGAGGAATGCTTCATTGCTGAAGACAACTCATAAATTCACATTTTACATCAGAACAGGGGTACATTCACTAAGTGCTCTCACTGTAATTGTTTGCATTAAATCTGTGTGCCTGCCATACAGTCTACATTAAAGCAAAAGCACAGTGAATGCAATGTAAATATTCCTCCCCTCTGAACATAAAACTTTGGGAAAGAAGTTATACAGTGGAACAGAGACATTTCTTAAGAGTGTTCCTAATAAAAATAGACAATTCTTTATCCTGATTTTTTTAATAGAAATTACTCAAAACAAGGAAAATGTAAATGATCAAAGTGTTTACAAAAAAAGCAACTGTCACTTTCTTGAGGAATAACCAACCAACCAACCAAGAAACATGTGAAATGAGAAAGATATGAATCACTTTTTTCTACCACAAAAAAATATTGAAAGCCACAACGTCTGCAATTGTGATGCTAGGTTTGATTGTGCTGGTTTACAGAGGTAAGTTTATTCACTTTTACAGTTTTTATATGTTGTACTTGATTTTAACCAAAACATATCTTTGTGCCCTTTTTTTTTTTAATTAAAAAACAACCTCAACTGATACATAATACAGAAGTACAATGGATTAAAGAAGCTTAAGATTTTACTCTCATTAAGCAGCTGACAAGTTCAAACACATACCTATTCTCTCAGAAAACCTGACTCTAATTCAGAAGTATTTAACCTATTATGCTTATCCTGTCAGATTTCATAAGTCATTATTATTTAACTATCCTCTCTAATGTTTAGCCACCAAGTGAGAGCACAGGGACAAAAACCAAACCAGAATGAAATCACACACACATGACTGGAGTAAGATTAAACTTTCTTATAAACTACTGTATATACACCTGAAATTATATATAATCTTGTATGTGGCAAACAAAAAAGAAAGACTGCTTTCTACCAGGCCAGCAGCCCTCCTGCTACTCAGTTATGACATCAAGATCTTATCCCATTTTCTGTTCCTGAATGCATCTATTTCTAAATGTACCCACTAGCATGAAAGTAGAAGTATTCTTTTTCCCAGAATCACTCCCTGCCTTAAAATTTAAGTTACTTTTGTTTAATACTAACTGAATAAAACATCAATGCTTTCTTTAGTTTTTTAGAGTTTACATAGCTCTCACTTTCATCACAACTTCTTCCATCTCTCAAAAACAGCTTCACTTACATCTTTTCTTTAGAAAGTTCTGAAACATTTCTCACTTCTTTTCCACAATTTCAAGAAGCCACAAAACTTCCACATCACCAATTGCCAGCTGCTAATCAATCAGATCTCTTCTGTATCGGGTATACCACGGAAACTAATATTTGAACTTACCACTGGAAATCTGGTAAGACATTGAGTGTCATACAAACTACATAACTAAACAAAACTAAACTGAGAGACATCCCTCATGAAAAAAAAATCAGAACGGTTCATGTTGTAATTGAAATTAATTTAGAGGAGAAACTGTATCTTACATTTTGGTTCATCAAATACTGAGAGAATCTCCTGCTACCTTAAGATTAGTTTAAAAAGCTTGTTATGCAATGAAATGTTTAATTTAATCACTTTTAAAAATGCACAGAATGAGCACATTACACCTGAAAAAGAGCACTCTGAGATTTTACTATTTCACAGGTTCCCTACATTGTGAAGCTCCTTCTCATGGCATATTCTCTGCTTATGCCATGGAATCCTCTCTTAATACCATCTGCTCCACTCAGAGTAACAACACAGACATATGTAGGAAAGCTTTAAAATTAAAAGGTTCCTTACCTTATTCCCCAGCTTGAAGACCTCATCCAAATTGGAGCTGTTAGTATTTATCATAATGGAATCTGTGTCTCCATAAATCACTTCAAGGTTCATCTAAATGAAAAGAATTGCTTTGAAAAACAAAAGAGAACCACTCCATCTTCTACATGTCCCATGTAACTTTCAAGATTCAAAAATATCCTTATCTATACAGTATCCCTTGAACACTAAAAAGCATACTAGCAGGAAAACATAAAATAGATTTTTACTGATAGGACAGTACATTTCATTAAAACGTATTTGTATATAAAGAGAATAAAGATACTTCAGCCACTGATATGTTAAAAAGACCACTGTCTAGTTGTGTATATAATGTAAGTAGGTAAAATTTTACTAAATAAATACTCTAAAAATAAGTCAGTGAACAAGTCTGATCTTGAGAAACAGCAGGAACTCTGATCAGAAATAGCTCTGGACTGCTAAGACACAAGATGATCACTTCCACTCAAAGACTGCTGGACAAATTCAGACAAGGCATTGAGCCAAAGTGTTTGAAAGGTAATAGCACAGTCAGGTATCCCATCCCATTCACAGTCATCATAATATTACTGGGACAAAAAAAAGAAAAAATACTTAGATTCTCTATTTCAAACAAATCCAGTGAAAGCATTGGCCAGTGGATAACAGCACCTTAGAATGGCACTGTCCAGATTAGGCTGCTCTGCTTCACCCTTTCAGATTATGCAGATGGCTTCATATTTCCTTTTTTCCATTCCCATCTCTTAACTTCTGCTAATCCAGCCACCTGTGTTTGTCCTCCCCTGGCAGCAGATCTTTCAGGGAACACTCCTTTTGGCTAAGGGTCTAGCTACTATGACCCACAAGTTTTATCTTCCCAGGCTGAACTACTGAACAATTACATCCAGAGGAGAACACAAACATTTACTGAACCTCTTCTCTTTGACTGACACTCTACCCCTCATGTAATTTCTATTTCTGATTCTTGTAACAACCTGAATGCCCTGCTTGGAGAAGACTGTATTCAAACACCAACCATACTACCATAATAGTCTGGGATAATGGAGCAAATTCTAGACAAACTGAGGAACATGAAAAAGCCTGAGGTGCATATAAAAGGCATATCAAGAAAAAAGGTGAAAAGAAAAATTGCCAACACCAGTAAATGTCAAAACAAACGAAAAAAAATTGGCAGATGCATCTAATTGCATAATATTAATTGGAAAAAAAAATAAAACCTGACATTTTCAGTGCTGGAAAATCAATGCAGCTGTAAAAACTGCAACATGGCTATGTCCATGTTAAACTCCACAGAGTCAAAAAACCACCCCGTGACAGAGTTTAAAGGATGCCAAAAAATAAACCATAATAAACCACTAGAACACATGGTGTAACAGGTCTATGAGTAAACTCTAATTAGCACTGTTGCTAATTTGCTTGAAACAGTCCCACATAGGCTTCAAGCAGGGTCCAGATCATATCTGTGGTAGTAAAAGAAAAAAGCTATAATCCATCAGGAAGGATTACATTTGTAAACCAGGCATCCTAAGAAGTGATTTCAGGTCTGTTTGGGTTACAGCTCTCCTGGAATAAAAAAATTTCACCAGGTGTGCTCTTTAAGTGTTGTTGTTTAATGAAAATGCTCAGCATTACCTTCTGCACCATCTCCTTAGTATGCATCAAAATCTGAAATAAAAAAAATAATCAAAGATTAGTGTATGATATAATTACAGGCTAACACATGCAAACATATCCATTAGGTTGCTAACTCCAAATGCTCTCACCTTTCAAAACAAAGCAAACCACCTCTCTCCTGGCAACACACAGTCACCTCAATACTCCTATTACATGAGTAAATTCTCGTTTGACCTTGTATTAATGCTATTATTAACTCCCCGAAAACAAGATTAAAACAAATCTCAAAATTGCATGTGCATGCACACATTCTACCTTAGGAAAAAAAGAACACTGAATCAAATGGCTTAAATACAACCTAATCAGCAAGTGCCAGCATTAAGTCTCTTTCAGTAATTTAGGACACTTGTCGCCTTCATATCCATCATTTTATCTCTTGATGTCACTGAATTTTTTCCCAAAAACATCCTTTTTCAGTCCAGCCTGGATGGCACTCACTTAACAAGACTTAGTTACAAGGGTAGTCAACCTTTTGACTATCTCAAAAGGGGTCACCCAAAAGCAAACTCCTTATGGAAACCAGAACTGGGACAAAGAGCTGGGATAAAGACAGGATACAGATCTTCAATCAATGGGCAAATCTGTGTGTAACTAGGCCTGTTCCTCAACCAAGAATGCATCCCAAGTTGCCCAAAAGCTCTGAATAGCACCTCTGAGAAATAGCTAGAGAGATCTCGTGTGAGTAGGTTCCTGCTTCCATCTCCAATAGTGCTCAGCACAGTGGAGGGTGGGGAGAACACCTCATCTGAAGCCACAGGTACAGCTGAGGGACAATCAAATAAGCTTAAGGAAAAAAATGTGTAGTTGCAGCATCAGGAAGAGCTTGGTGAATTCTGCACAGTTGCATGAGAACCAGCATCTGGTCCATTCCTTTAGTAACCTAGTCTCAGTTTTACTCTTTTTCACATGTTAAATTGCAATACTCCTTGGCCATAGTTCCAAAAGGTAGAATTAAGACTTGTAGTCAAAAAGCCTGTGACAGGGAGTTGAGCAGCAGAAATCAGCAGGGATGAGGAAAGAAAAGGGGCAAACAGGCAAGAGCTGCCCATGCTCAGTGGGAGTAAAATCACATTCAGGGAAATCTCATTACTTTCAAAAGGCCAAGGAGTCTATAATGAAGCCAAGAGTCTTGACTATAGTGATGCTTTGCTACCACAGCAAGGAGTTGTGAAACAGGTAAAATTTCCCCCTCTACACAACAGTACAAAAACAGGATGACAACACTCTCATTCCTTTAACACCAATGGCAAGTTTCTTTAGTATTTCAGAACCTTTACACAAACCACAGTGCAAGTATGATGTTTGTTCAGTTTGCCTGCAATTATGCACTGAAAGCTGTGTTCCCCTCAAGGTGCTTAAAGACAGGTTCAGTTCCAAACTGTGCTGTAACTTGGACACAGCTGGCTCACAGTGGATGGATGTCCTTATCAGGTTTATTCCCCAAGCACACATGGGTATCTATGGATTTACACTCTCTGGGACAAGTCAAAACATCCAGTTGATTTAAAGACCATCCACTGATGCTGCAAACTAGGCATTCAGACAATGAGTAAGTGAACTGAACTCTGCTGAAGTCCAAAACTGCAAGAAAGCTCATCTGTCCTCAGTCTTTTTCATAGAACAGGGAAATGGTGAGCATTAACTGCAGATTCCTGCTAGGCTGTACCTACCACTAGAATCACACACACATAATTCCATTTTAATTGGAAGCTTAAAAAAAAGGTATTCCACTCCTATTCATCTCCTAGTCTGAGTGATTCAGACATTCAACCCCACCATCCTTCTATGGAGTTTTGAAATTATTCTAAAGATGTATCACTGGTACATTTTATCAAATTTCATATGAAGTAGTCAAAATTCCAACATATTCACCACCCCACAACCCTTCCTCTCACTTATTAGCTAACTCCTACAGAGAAAGGTTATACCTATCCCTTAGTACTCCAAAAGCTAACAGGAGTCCCTGAAACAAAACTGAAAAATTAGACTGAAATGAAGAGTTTACACTGAAAAGAAAGGAAAGCCTATCAATTTTCCCTTGATAATTTTTTTTTTTTAAAAGGAATACCCCCTACTAAAGAAATTAATCTGGCTGTGCAAAAACTATTTCTCAATTGTCCCTGAGGAGAGCAGTGGGTGTAGGTAATCACAATAAGAGGGTCACAGACGAGCTGGCTTCATCAAGTGACTGGCATATGTTAGTGCCACCCATTCTGACAGGAGATCACTTGTAAGTGCCAACAGCTACAAAACAGAAGGTTATAAAGTATTGCTAAATTCATTAATAAGGCAGTCAGTAGTTATCTGATTTCACAGCAACACCTGCATATTTATCCTCTCATTACCAATTGGATGATGGAATTTTTTCAAGCACATTTCAAAAATCTGCCAATTTCAAGTGTAGAAAAAAAATAAACTTTGTAGTTAATTTTTCCCTTAACAAAGTACAGCTGTTGAGAATAATTGTTCAAGATCTTACCCTGTAATGTCAACTGCAGCAGAACAAAGAGTATTTAATTAGCAAATCTATCCAGTAATTCAACACCTATTATATAAAATGCCTTCGTGATTTTATTCAGGATAATTTGCTAAGAGGGTTATTACTGACATTCAGATGAAATTTAAAATTCCTACGCAAGTCGAGTCATAATAGCAGTAATGATCCCCCCAATCAGGAGATACTGTGTCACATAAGGTTCTTTAGCAATGCAGCAGCCCATTTCCTGACTTCTTAATTCCTGGGCTCAGCTCAGTGAGAGCCCTTCATGCCAATATTTCAGTCAGCAATACGTCCTTAATGGGACTCTATTAAAATACCTAGAATAAAAGTGACTTTTTTTTTTTTTTCTTAAAAAGAATGACAGCTCTGCTATCATATCAATCCTTAGCAGTTTCTCAGAAATGCACAGCAGAGGAAGGGAGGTGGGAAGACAGAAGAAAGAAGGAAGAGAATAGGAAAAATGGCATTGGGTAGTTTCCTTTTGCAAATAATACTGCACTGCTTATAAGAGCTGGATTGTCTCCTATTCCAAGTAGGAAGAATTAATTGCCTGGCAACCCATCTGTACAGCCATGCCCCCTCCCCCCAGCAAACATATACTTCTAAAAACCTGTGAACTTCCCAGCACAGGGAACATCTGTGAAACTCTTTTAACTTTTTTCTTGTAAAAGCAAGACTAGCAACACACATTCTCTCAACCATGAACTGCAAGTCAATACAAACTGAAAGACTGTAATTGCAGACAAGCACTCATCAAACTGCAAAATTCCCTGTTCTAATCCTACCCCAACTCACTGATTATTTAATTAAATGAGGTTGTGATTTAAGATGGGGAATGATTAAAACTAAATAAATATACAAAGAACAACTTTACTATTATTTATTACACCAAGTATTTTTAAAAACCTCTGAATACCTTCTGATGAGAGAATGCTTCTGTGGACACAAGCTAAGATACAAGAGTTAAAAACCAATGAGACAGAAAACAAAACTAATATGCTGATGCAAAGATTTCTCCTGTAAACACACATTTTCTGCAGAATTCTAGGGTCACAGATGTGAAGGAATAGAAGGGAAGACTTAAGAGCAGACTGAAAAGAATGAGGACAGTCATTACAAAAACATTGTACCAGAGAAGCATACACAAAAAAAAAAAAAAAAAAAAAAAAAAAAAAAAAAAAAAAAAAAAAA
>VZRX01015749.1:0-27197 GCA_013398075.1 Notiomystis cincta | reverse complement strand
CAAAAAAACACAAACAAACAAACAAAAAAACCCAACCCACACCCTCCTTGTGCATTCACTCTGCACAAGGACAAAAACAAGCAGCTTTAAGGCCCTGAAAAAAACTGTATTTTTGAAAACTATCTGTAGCTAGAGTAGACCTAATATATTTTTCCACCTCATTTATTTACTTCTGCAATTATACAGCAAGAAAATAATTCTGTCACCTGCTTTAGTAATTCATATTAGCTAGTCCTTCCCGTGGCACAGAGGAATAAATGAGCTGGAAAAAACTGTGCTCCAGTAGCACCACTCACTAACCTAAATATTTCTGAACCTCTGTATTTTTGTAACCTATTCATTAGCTTTGCTAGGGCTTTGTCTTAAGTAGACTTTGGCACTGATAAACCATGGTGACAGGATGCTGTAAAAAGATTTTATTATGGAGGATTTTCAGAAAAGGTTTCTATTGCTGGACAAAAAGGCACATATGCCCTAAAGCATAAGAGAAAGAAAGAGGCCTTGTTTGCCACAAAGAACAAAGAATTACAATTTAGTCTTTTTATCAGACAATTAGAAAAGTTTGAGTGATCAGATATAAGTTTGTTTGTTTGTTTCAAAGAGCTTTTACTGAGTATCTGCTGTACTTAGACAACACATTCAAAGTCACGTCTCTCCAAAATGTACACTCTTATGAAACATTAACAGCATCAGAAGTACACCCCAAACTGCCAAAGTTTTCCCTTCTATGCTGCTTTTTGGTTTTGTTTTTCTTCAGAAATGATGAAATTAACTGTTCATACTCCACCCAGCAAAGCTGGCAGACAGTAACAGAGCTTTCACAGCTTCTGTACACAACACCAGTATTGGATGGAGCACCAAAATCAAAGGGAGAATGGATCCAAGAGCTGAAGCAGTGTACACAAAGATCCACTGGCATGTGTTTGCATGCCAACAAAAGGTAGAATCTTTTGCCTCACAAACAACAGAAAACACACAAAAAAGGCAGCAACAGAAATGTGATCACAAAAAACATTATTGTACCTTTGTCACATTTTGACAAGAAATGCAAAGATGACAGTAAAATACAGATGATGATGCAAATCAAATTAAAATTTGAAGGCAATGTTCCCCTGGTGCCAGAAACAATTATATCCTTAAAACTCTACAGTACTTCTATTTCAAGTATTTGTAGTGAGCTTTGCTGAAGAGAATGGGAGAACCAGAATTGTTTTCTTATTAAGTTGTGAAATTTTTGTTTTTCCTACAAAATGTATTATAAACCACGCTGTACTAAAGCAAATTTTGCCAATTTTGGAAAGGGTTATTTTGGTATTAGGATGAAAGAAAGAAAAATCAAACAAACTTAAAAGCACTGAACAAAAGTAAAAAAAAAAAAAAACCACAAACAAAATCTAAAAAAAAAAAACCAAGCAAGCAACAAAAAAACCAATCAAACAAAAAAAAATTCCGTGTTGGAAATGATTTTACAATCTTGGAAACAGGGAAACTGAGTGCTCAACAATGAAGATGAACACTTGAGTGCATAGAAGGTAACTGACCTGGCTCCGACCCCACTTCCCAGAAGTGTTGTGTGTTCCCAGAAGCAGCAGGAATACAATGTCCGTGTGATAAGTAGCTGTGAAAAATGTTGGTACAGCCCGGGCATCTCCTGCCCCTCCAGAGAAACCAAACACAGGGACAGCTCCTAGAGAAGCACCAGGGCTCACAGCCCACCCATGGAGTTATTTTCTTTCTAACTCGTTTAAAACTGAACACCTAAAGCAAATGAAGGAGGAGGGATCCCTGTTTCACTTCATGAAGAAACAAGATCCACAGCACCTAAAACCCCCTGAAGAATGTGGTACTCAAACAATTCGTGGCTCATTCATTTTTATGATTTTTTTTAATTCCAAAGCATTAAATAAATTTGTGCTTGATGAACTTTCTGTACTTAACTGTAAGATGCAAAGGTAGCTTTGCCTAATAATATGACTGTAACTGTATCAAAAGCTAACTGTATCACAAACCACAATTAAAACTTCTAATTAAGAAACAATATGACAAGCATCATTTACTATTTCCTAATAAAAGCAAAACATGTGTTAAGTTATTCAATATTTAAACACATATAGACAAGTACATTCTCCTTAGAGAAAACAACATTTGTTTCAGTGGAATGAACAAACATTTAGACAGGAAAGCTTTGCTTTGCTTTGTTTCCCAAACTGAACAGGTTTAACACATTCAGCAAAAGATCATCAGTCTTTCACTAGAAAAAATAAAATTACAAGAAAAATAAACAACTGAAATTAATTACTAATAAACTAAGGTTTCCTGTTTAGTCAGACAAGTTAGAACACAGTCAAGGTTTAAAGCAGAGCACAGAAACTACTCTGAATAACAGCAAAATCTATTCCAGAGTAGGGGAAAATAATTCTCCACATCAAGTTTAAAACTACAGTGTTAAAAGTTATCTTTCAAAAGCATGTCTCTCAGTCTTGAAGTGACAGAAATGGCAGTACTGTCCCATCTCCAAGAGAAGTTATTCTCACAGCCATATAACTAAAAGCCTGGAGAAACCAGGGAGTATGTCTCAGAATCAGTAGAGAAGACAGGCTGAAAAAGAAATAGAACTAATACTCCAAAGACTAAATATTTTTTTAAGCAGTAGATAAACTCAGTGCACTATCTGAGATCACCTCAAACTCCCTGAGAATCAAATCTTCTTCCCCCTTTGTTTTTGTTGGGGTTTTTTTGTTTCGTTGGTTTGGTTTTGGGTTTTTTGGGTTTTTGTTTCTTTTTTTTTTAAATAAAAAGCAGAAAACAGGACTTAAAACCTTCTTAAGGTTCTCCTGGTCAGCATCTTTAAAGTAATAACCACAACTTATGTGTTTGGAGAAAAATGAAGGCTTGGGAGAAGACAAGCAAGCGCTAAAGAGAAAAACAGATGCAGAATACTTGCTACCTGATGAGTATTCTTGAAAGAAAAAGGTCTTCTACTGCACAAAACAGCCATTTTCTTGAAGAACCATAGGCATTTTGCAATAGCTACATGGAACAGAACAAGGGAATCTCTGACGAGACACAAGTAATAGCCACTGAAAATGATCCTGACATTTTATAGGAGATGAGAGGACATGCTAGTCTTGGAAATGAATATTGTGTGTGGATGTTGTGTCCATTAAAAAATCTTTATAAGTGGTTTGAACTGCTTTAAAACTAAAGTGTTCTTTCATTATGACTAAGTGATTGTCTATCAAAGCAACATTTATTCAAATTCAGAAAAGTATTTTAGCCTCTAATTAGCCTCCAAAGAAAGTTCTCTTACCTAATTTCTTAAATGTCATGCAGGATTTTCACAAAGCATATAATTTTGTTTCATTAAATTAGATATATTTAGACAACACGAGAGGTGTTTTTATGAAGTTGAACAATACTTATTCATCCTCCATGGCTGCAGCTGGTGTCGGCACCAAGAACTGCTTGGACAAGGAAGGATCCTTTTGCCTAAATGGGGCAAAATTATCTGTGCCAACAGGCTTCCCAGGCTGGTAAGGAGAGCCTTGGACCAGGACTGAGAGGGGCAGGAGCACATGTCCATGCTGGCAAGCAGAGGGTGGGATATGGTGTGAGCAGGAAGGGCCATGGAAACAACAACAGGGGGCCTCTCCCAGCATAGCCATGAGAACTAGGGAGTGCCTCCAGCACAGTGTTACAGACAAAACTCTTGCACTGTCTAGGTCATCTCTCTGCTCTGAAGAAAAGGACCATTCTGAAAGACTCCAAAATAATCTGCTTCACATCTGACAGACTGTGAGCCTCTCTGACTAAGGAATAAGTGCCCGTACATTCAGCTTCTCAACTATATTGGGATGTCCAAGGTTCCACCAAAGCTCCTCAAATAAAAAAAGATGAGAAACCAGGTGTATATGAATGCCTAGAGGGTTCACAACTGTACTTAAACAGTTACCTTTTAATTTCTCATTTATCCTCAGAGTAATAATAAAAAATAATTATTATATGTTTTCACAGTACGTTACTTGCAGGCTATTTTACAAATGCTTACGGACTTTTCTCCTCTCTGCTGTCAGCCTGGAACATCACTCTCTGTCACTCTGTCTTACATTGCATCAAAATCTTCAGTCCCACAAGCCCATGTCTTGTTAGGATATTCCTCCAAGCCTTCAGACATAGCTCTGTGTGCATATTTCTCATCTCTTTTAGCAGTGTGGTAAAAGCCTTCTTAGGTGGTGCTGGGGACAAAAAACCTTACGAGGAGCCATTGAGGTCACCGGGTCTGTTCAGCCTGGAGGAGACTGAGGGGAGACCTCAGTGCAGCTACAACTTCCTCGAGAGGGGCAGAGGAGGGGCAGGCACTGATCTCTGCTCTGTGGGGACAGTGACAGAGCCAAGGAGTGGCCTGAAGCTGTGCCAGGGCAGGTTTAGGTTGGGTATGAGGAAAATGTTTTTCACCCAGGGGGTGCTCAGGCAGTGGAACAGTTCCCCAGGGAAGTGATCACAGCACCAAGGCTGACAGAGCTCAGGAAGCATTTGGACAATGCTCTCGGGAATACAGTGTCACTCTTGGGGTGTCAAGAGTGGACTTGATGATCCCAATGGGTCCCTTCCAACTCAGCATATTCTGTGATTCTGTGAAACAGTTTCAGCTCTACATGGCCCACTTAACTTTTCCTGCTTCAGGCAGGACCTAGTGACTGCTCCAAAGGTTTGAAAATACGATGAGGAATATGCATGGTTAATAGCATGAAGTCTCAGTCACAGTTCTGATTTGTTCAGTGTGACTTCTTTACAGCACTTGACTAAACTGGATTGGATACAGATGGGAAGAGCTCAAGACAGTCTGTCAGAGTCAGGCACAGTCGTTCTGGAGTATCTCTTAAAAATTAGCTTCCTGAATTCCCTATATGTCTGACAAAAATCCAACAACCAACCAAGGCCCAAGACAGAGCTCCTCAGGACATGAAAGACTCCTAGAACAAAGTAAGCATTTACAAGACATGTCAGAAATAAAATCTGCTAGCTTACCCAACGATTGTAAGGTGTATAATGTAGAAATAACATTTTTTTTAAAGGCTCATTTAAGCTTTTTAACTATTTTTAAACTAACTACAAAAGAAAATTACAAGTTAACAATCCTAAATTGCTTGTTAAATAGGGCTTGCAACTCCAAGTCAGGAATAGGAACTGTAGGGTGGGTTGGGGCAACTTCATCTTCCAGATTTTTCCTGCAAGGATGTACAGGAATAAAAGGGTCCATGTCATTGGAAGCTACTGCCTATCCAGAGACATTCACCACACCATATACATCATAATCACCTAAGAGCTAAGGATGGAACCATATTTGATGTCAGAGAGTTCCTGCAGAAACAGAAACATGTTTCATGACACAATTTTGAGAGTCCTCCAATTAAGAAAAGATGAGCTTCATATAAAAGCAGATTCCTGGAAGGGATCACCTTATTATCAACCTTTAGGATTTCAGCAGCTAATGGTCACTTGGTCAATTACCTAAAATTGTAGTATAGAGCATTTTTAGTACCATTTGTAGTCGGTCTCATAACCCAGGACACTTGTACTGTTTTTAAAAACAGAATGAGCTTAGTGGCTTATCAATGCATACAGTTAAAATTTTCAGGACTATGAACTTATGCAAAGAAACTATAATTTCAGAAGTTTCTTTTATGCATTAGTCTGTTGTTAAGCACTCCACGTACAGCCCACCCATTTCAGCATTCAGAGGTTTGAAATTAACAGCAGTATAGCTTCATTACTAATGAAGCCAAGTTGCTAAGCTGTCATTGTACAGTCCCACAGGACATGGATTTGTTTGTCACTTGTAAAGAATATGGAAATTTGAAGACTAAGAAAACAGACAAATGTATTTAACCTTTCAGCATGACCCTCTAGGAATCCAATCCAAATACTGACTTTTAGCCACATAACAGATTAAAGTAGTGGAGTTTTGCCACTCATTCAATCCACATAAATCACATAAAAAGATACTGCTCAACAGGAATACATTTCTATTCTAATGATGGAAAAACCTTAATTACAAATGCAACTTAAGCATGCTACCTCCATAAATCCATTACTACAAGAGAGGCATGCTGATTATTTTTTAAATCTTTAATTTGTCATTTAGACCTACTGTTATCTCATTTGTAAAGAATTCAAAATACATTTGCACAAAACTAAATTTCTAAAACATTAACAATGTTTATAAATGTCTCACTTATTTCCCTACAATTTGACAGGATTGATTTCGTGCTACATACTTTAACTCAATCAATCTTTGACTTTAGAAATTTTCATTTAAATCCTTCATCCCACAAATTCTGTTAAAGAAAGAACATCACAACCTAAAGGTTTTGTTTAATCTAAAAACATAGCTAATAAGCTTTCCTACTTCTTATTACAGGAGTTTGAATTGTTAATAAAAAACTCAGCTTTCACTCATATGCCAAGGAAACCTTCTTTCAAAGCTCTCTCTTGCTCTCACTTTTCAGTTAAAGTACAAGGCACCAGCACTGATTAACATTATTGTCACACCAGTCATTCAATATCCTCATTAGAATTATATCTGAAATGAGACCTGCAGGGCCCTGAGTTTTAGTGCCAACATAATAATCCAACCACAAGCACTGGTGGACAGTAGCTTGATTTCATCCACTGCTATTACAAATACAAATGTTGCTAAGCTCCTTTTTAATGCCCTTAGATAACTACAGGTCCCTAAAATAACAAATAAACAAACCAATAAACTCCCAAAACAGAAGCAAAGATAGGGAAATGCTGTAGGAATGAAAACCCCCATAAGAATTTGCTGGTATTTTAAGGCCTGGTTTGAATTAGGAAAAAAAAAATAGACTTAATCACAAAACCACAAGCTGGCTGAGGTGGGAAGGGACCTCTGGAGGTCTTCAGGTCCAGCTCCCCCTCCCAAGCAGGGCCACCTAGAGCTGGATTGTCCAGGGCCATGTCCAGACACCTTTGAATATCTCCAAAGAGGGAGACTCCACACATTCTCTGGGCGAGTTGTGCCAGGTCTCAGTCACCCTCACAGCAAAAAAGTATTTCTTGATGTTCAGATGGATCTTCCTATGTGCCTCATTAAACAAAGAAAACCAAACCAACCAACCAACCACACACACACAAAATCTATTACTAGAATGCCATGAAAAAAAGCCCATACATATTCCTTTGAGAGGGCTGAAGAATACTGAGTGCCCCTTAAAAAAATGAAAAAAAAACCAAGAATACTGAAATTTTTACATATTAAAAAATACATCAACTCTGCTGGATTTAAAAAAAAAATCAAACCAAAACACATCTGCCACCAACCTCCATGACACCGAAGAGATATTGCTGCTTTCTGAAATAGGTAATACTGATTTTGGTAAGTCTTGATAAGGTGTGAGAAAAGAGACTTTAAAGCATTTTCCCAGGAAATATGCATGAAAGATGGCTGATAAGAGACACCTGTTCTCTTCTGCAGGTCATGCTCTTTTCTCAGACATAGTGCCCTGGAAGTAACTTATGTTTATGAACCTGGACATGTATTTTGACCCTATGTATACATACAATTATAGGAATATCTAATATTCAAAGTCAAGAACCAACCACAATTTGACTGAGATCAATAAAAATCTTACCCTAAAATATGGTCTAGAATGGACTTCACTGCATCCTTCTCAGGCTTATAAGCTTATCTTAAAAGGCTGACATGAACCTTGACAGTTCTCTCCTTGGCCATCTCTGTATAGTTGTTCAGATTAATTCCATTTAATTACAATGGATCAACCGTCCCATTCACCTGAACTACTATGATTTTTTTTCTGTTTAAGTTCTGCCTTTTCATGAACACTTGCTCTCCTGCAATCCATCACATAAGAAACTGTCAAAAAAGCTGAAATATGGCAAATTCAAAGTATTTGAATATTTATTTGATTAAAGTATAGAAGATTATCCTTATTTGGTTAAAGTACAGAAGATTATCCAGTAGAAGAGAAAGGTAATTAACATCTAATTTCAAAGCTTTTCAAACGAGCCTCATCCCAACCACAGTAAGAGTTCTACACTAAAGAAGTTTCTCATTTTCATTCAAAAAGGCACACCTGGCAGACCAACAGTAACCGTAGGAAAGAGAAAACAGAAGACAAAGAGGCATTCAGATCAAGCAAAAAACATGTTCCCCACTTTCTTCCACATGTGCTTGCAGTCCTATCATCAACTAAGTAACATCTGACTAAATGAGGTACACTCACCCTAACAGAGAGAGGTAATTTAACAGGTTAGATAGAGGAGAAAAGATATTTAAATTGCCTGGAAGCTGAGAAATAAAAACAACTTACAAAGTCTGTACCATACAGACTCCTAGAGTGGTTTTGAAAACAGTTTGCCAACACTGCTGGTGGCTGAGTTTTCAAGCTTTAAAACAAAATCACTGTGCAGGTAATTCTTCAACAATGGCAAAGCAAAATCCCCAGGCGAAGCTGATGATTTACAATGGACCTGTCTTTCACCAGGTTACGAAATCCTCAGCACTGGCACAGCAGGATGTGCAGTTGGGACTTCTGCAAAAGACGTTGCCTACTTTGACAACATCTGCTGTCTCTGGTACTAAACATTTTAATTTCCATGTACTTCAAGCATCCTTTTCTCCTAGGGCTTTCCACTGTGCTGCAGAAGACACCATAAGCAAAAGAAGAAAGCAGGGGGAAGAAAGACCAAAGACTTCTACAGGATCCTTCAAGGACATGACAAGTTTTTTAAGTATCTTGGTAATAAAAGGAAATGGTCTATATATTAGAAGAAAATACAAAAAAAAAGTTGTTACCGATACAGAAATTCTACATTATTAGAATAAAAAAATATTGGCTAGTAATGAGTCTTCAAAAACTGGGTAAACTAACATGGACTGAAAATCATTTTGAAGCTCATGCCAGAGTCAAGCCTACTGAAAAAGCAATGATCTAGGAAAAACATTAAAAACAGCAAAGTCTTTACTTGTCTTATCAAAGGATGTCACTTCACAGAAACCACCTCTGATCTCAACAGTGAGCAATATTTGAGGGGCATATGAGGCAGATCTTCCATACTAATGCTTCCCTATAGGGAAAGCAGAGACAGCTAAATCCAAGAAACACAGATGTCCCATGAATCCAAGTCAGCAGTTCCCAGTGAATACCTGGAGGGAGGAGGTTACATTTTAAGATAAGCTGTCCCTCACCCCCCCTCCACCAAAATAACAGGTGTATCTTGGAGCAGAAGCAGCTTCAGAAAAATACTCCAATTGCTGCTCCTGCTGCGGAGACAGGAATTTATGATGGGCTGTGGGAAGCACCCCACCGGCCTCAACTCTGAAACACCAATGAGGGCTGCACCACTAAGGACTTGCACACTGTGAAGGACTGCCAAGCATACCATAAAGCAAGAACACCAAATTACAATCTTAATCTTGCTTCCAAGCCCTGTATTTTCAGCCCTCAGCATAGATGGTTTTTCCCCCCACAGAAAGCATTAGGTGTCAAAAGGTTCATAGACTTGGCTCACTGATTGATTCCCAGTCTGATTTGTAAGGCTAATTAAGACATGGCCAAACTGTGTCCATGTTTTACTTAACACTGGTGTTCAAGCAAGTATCACACAATCTGATTAAAATTGACTAAAATGTCTTACTTCAGTAATCACTTAGACAGAATGAATTTTACATTAGCAGGATCAAGCACACGTCAGGCCTCAGTGGAAATGAAAAGGGCTTATAGTAATAGGATTTATAAATCCACCACATTAGGTTAATGGCTAAATGATTTACATGTAACTTTTCCCCCTCCTCCTCACCCTTCAACTCACACACAAAAAAAAAATCCTATATTTGGCACTTTTAATGACGAGTGTCAAGGCAAAAACAGACGTTCTTTTTAATTAGCTGAAAATTAAAAGCCACAAGTGATCCTTCATTAACTCTTTCATTGCAGAAATAATGAATTAGATTTTTATAAAGCCAGAATTCTTGAAGACCCTAATGAACCTTTTCAAACATCCACAACGAGTTATCTACATGCGCATAATGAGCCTCAAATGGTTTGAGCCAATAAATATGCAACTGATAAAGTGAGATCCTTATTCCTTATAAAATTGTCAGTAATGGGAGTTCTTCATGTGACTATTTTCAATTGCAGAGAAGACTCTAAAAGCCCTTGCTCTTTCTCAGCCAGTAATTCAATCCAACAGTTAGCAGCAGTTACTAATGACACTGGAATATAGATGGCTTAAAGCCAACCCTCCCTCTTTGCAAGTGCTGGAATGTCCTACACCATGTGGTAAACCAGGTGCTTTGTTTTGTTCTTTTGGCAGCTGAAGCTTTCATTTTCTGGAAATTTGAAAACAAAGTCATTCAGCTGAACCCCTGCAGCAGCAGTCACTTGCATCTGCTTCATTCACTGGATACAAGCACAGAATAAGTTCATCTGCAAGTCCTACCTGTCCCCCACCTCTCTCAAAAGCTAATACTAGGTCAGGTGGGAAGAGTGAAAGTTCAAGTTAAATGCACACCACCCTTTTTTTCAGCAAAATTAATTAAAAATTTTCAGTTAACAAGGTCAACATTTCTCAATGATACAGTGCTTTGCATTTTCAGGTCACTGTACAGACATTAATAAATTAATCCAACATCAGGATCAAGGTTAACTGCCAAGACCATATGTTTTAACATAATTTATCAAGCATCTACCTATTGTCACCAAGCACAATTACATTATCATCACCTCACTTTTCCTAACATGGCATTAGGAGGACTGACAGCCAGTGGAGTAGCACCCCTCCTCTCCTTCATAGCCTAGGGTAGGAACACACAGCCCTCTCCACATCCAGGGTACCAAAAAGTCTGGGTTTATGGATATCGGTCTGCTTCTCTTGGGAAATTACAACAAGTTCATTTTGTTCCACACAAGGACTGTTTTAGATGAAAGCACCTCAGAAGGAAGCTGCTGTTTTCCAGCCCTGACCTGGTGGCACGACAATAGCAGCAGCAGCCTGTCCCTGGTGCTCTCCTCTCCCTTGGCCGTCAGGGTATCAGGTTCACATTCTTTCCCCACAAACACTTGTCCGGTGTCACACAAAAGAGTGACCAACAAACCTGATACAGGGCCGTTAAATTCAGACAGCAAGGCACCACACAATGACCTTTACAAGAACGATATTAACAGGTGGCTGGTGTCTAATACAAATAATTATATTACACTTCAGCAGCACGGACCAAAGTGGAAACACATTGTCTTGTCATCAGCAATTGAATAAGCCAAAGAAACGTTACCAGAATACCCTTTTAACACTCCTCTGTTACCTCCCCATCTACAGAGAACACCTCCTATGGCACGAGCATGGTCAATGAGCTCCCACCTATGTCGTAAGGTATTTCATATGAAAATTTCACCAGGGTGTCTGACATTTCCCTCTCTAAACAAAACAGGAATCTCCCTGCCAGCCCTTGGAGAATCACACAAGTAAATTCAAGCACTGCTTATGAATTTACCTTGTCTTTCCTCTTGGAAGCAGTCCACTGGAAACACATCTCTCCTTCAATTAAAAAGAAGCTGACAAAAGAAGCTCAGCAAAGTCCATCAAAACCCATAAGAGAAACCAGTACAAGTGATCAAATTAATTGCTCCTGCTCACTAATGAGTTTTCCAACATCAATCATCTCAAGTTAGCAACAGTTTTCATCAACCTTTAACCCCGAGACCAGTCACTGTTTTGACAGGACGGGCAGCTGTGGCAAACAGCCACAACATTTTGGGACAGACAGCGATTTCTGACCACTTCTACAGCCAGACTGCACCTTGCAGGGTGCAGGGGGGCCCTGGGCACAACCCCAGGCCCTGGCAGGGCTTGCAGAGCCCAGCACATGCCACTGGCAGCCCCAGCTGCAGCGGGGCCAAGCACCAGATCAGTTTCCTGTCAGCTGCGACATGGCCGACACTTAAGCTGCTTAAAGGCTTCTCATTCTTCACTTTCGAAAGGGGAGGGCAGGTTCAAGGACACTCCAGCCTGTCTAGAGTGGAGGAAGGAGAAAGCTAGGAAATCACACCTCAAAACAACAGCGCTAAGTGGTAACACACAGTTCAAACGTCTACACACAGATGGGTGGTGAAAGTACTTGGAGATGTAACAAAGAACTGCCTACAGAGAAATATACTGAAGAAAGACACTATTTAATCTTCTGTGTAGTGGTGAGAGTCACCTCTGCTCCTACAGCAACAAACCACAAGCAGTGCATGCATTAGGGAGCTGCTAGCAAACTACTCAGGTGTGCTGGAAGGGCAGTGCAGGGAAGAATAAATGGAGCACAGGACATGCAGATCACTACATGCGGCCAGAGCATTCTGACAGACCCAGAAGAACATCCCTCCCCTTTCTCCCACCCAGGTAAAAGCAGGTGCTTCCTCCTCACACAGAAACAGGCCCTTCCATTGGGCCTAGCATTCCACTTGGAATGCAAGGCAGAGCCTGGGCAACAAATCCCATTTTTGTACTCTCAGAAGACAGTTTGGAACAGCCAGGTGGATGCTGCTGGCTGGCACCTGCATCATCCTGGTGTTCAGCAGCAGGTTGTTCTCCCCTCCTGCATCCCCTCCTCACTTAACCCACACCCCAAAAACCTCACTACAGGTCAAACAGGTGGGAGAGTTGACTCAACAGCTCTGGTAAGAGAACATCTTTATCTATAACCAACATGATATTCCACCTGAAAGCCTTAAAAATGAGAGCAGTGGTTATGGCAAATTTGGGAAGTGACAAGAAACATAAAATGTGGATGGTTTCAGTAGTGAAGATGCTTGAGGGAGGATGGGAGGGAAGAAGAGAAAGAGCCATTTAAAAAAAAGAATTTACAAGGAAGTCAGCAAGACATAAAATCCAGTTCTACAGTGCACCTCCAGTGTTTTTACACAAAACTAAAAGCATGTAAGCCCTGCTCCAACGGTCTTTCCTCCACCACAAAAAAATCCAACCCTAAAGAGTCACAGAATGGCTTGGGTTGGAAAGGACCTTGAAGATCATTTAGGTCCAACCCCAAGGGTCAGCAGCATCCAGAATACCATACACTACAGAGGCATGACCAAATTACCCTATAACAATATGCTTATTATACATATGAGTCAATGCATCATTTCAAGAGTTAATTCCTGGTATGTTAGGGTAAAAGAAAAGGATGGAAGTGGAAAGAAGAAAAGACATATAACAACTTATTTTCTAAATATTAACTCTGTGACACTTGGGGTAATAGGGCCCTTTGTTTTCTTTTTCTCTGAGCTGTGCTCAGGCATTCAGGCCTGGTATAATCCACTCAGGTCACTCTTAGTTTCTAACTACCTGGGACCTTCTCAGGCACTGGTATTAACATTGCTTTGTTGCACATCAGGAAAAGTCTCTGGCCAACCCCAATATCCAGAGCAGCTCCATTGGGACAACACAGTCTTTAGTCACGGCACAGCATTCAACCACCAGTGCCACAGGGACCCCTTCTTGCAATTCACCTTCTTAACAAGGGCATATCTGCTATCCAAAACACTCTGCACCATTCCAGCAGCAAAAGTTCTCAAGTCTCCAATGTATACTTCAAAAATGTTCCCCAGCTAGTACAAGAAAGCTCATCTGAACAGGCTGCAGTCCAATGTTCCTTCTGGTCCCAGCCTCCTATTTCACTGAAGAGCCTTAAAAACAGGCAACTTGCAGTTAGCAGTAAAACACTAAAAGCTGCAGGAATTACTAATATAAAGATACTTCTGTTTACTGCATTAGGAATTTTTCTGTTCAAAAATTTTATTTAATGCCATAAAAAACTCATGACATAAGGTACTATCCAGAAATCAGAAAATATAAAAGCACACAAAATTTATTAGCATATTCAGAGGAGAATAATAGCACAGGTAATTTGATCTCTTCTAAGCACGAGTATCTGAGGAAAGAGACAAACTGATGATGAGTTATAGTTATAACTATACAATAAACAGTAAACATTTCAAGACTCAACTAAGACAAAGGAAACATCACCTTTTCCATGCAAATGCTTTACACAGATGTACACTACAGCAAAGCAAACTCAAGATACTAGATCATGCACACACAGGTAGGAATTACCTGAAATCTTTTATAAACATTTAGTACATAAACAAAGAAACCCCCTTACATTAAACAAGGAAGATAATGAAAAGTCCAAATTAATTACTGAATACTAATTTTCAAGTGCAAGTATTTTTATGCTATGTCAAATGAGTAATACACAGTTCCCCTCTTGCCAACCACTCATGCCTTTTTCTAACTGCATAGAATTACCTTTATGAAAGGCATCCAATTCATTAAATTTTTATCCAAAACATGTCACATAAATTACAATATTTCAGTGTGGAAGAAGACTGTAGTGATTCCTTACTGACCTTCCTCCATCACATATGGGCCGTAAAATTTTACTGAATAGTCTACTTCTAGCTTGTAACTTCAGGTTGAGTGACAGCATAATTTTTAGATGCAAGGCATGGGACCTGGATTTAACAGAAATGATGGTAAATCCACCACCACCTCCAGGCAACTCCTTTGCCATTAAGCCAAGGAAGAACTGAAACATGGCTCATTTATGCTGCCAACTGCGACTCTGAATCTGCACCAACAAACACAAGAAACTGATTATACAAGAGGATTTGTACCACAGTGAGGAGGAAGGAGGAGGAAGAGATGCATTAGAGATTCCAAATTGATTCACACACATTTGGGACATCAGACATCTACAAAATTTTGGGTTCTTGGCTCCTCTGACTGGCAATGGTCTCTGTCACAGCAGGAAGCCCAAATAACACAACTGCTTCAAGACTTTATGGAGCAAAACTGAAGCAGCCTGCAGACTGCTGCATGGCAGAATGGTCTACTAAAAAATCCGCCTCAGCCCCCTAAAACATACATCATATAATCCTACTCATAAGGATGGATATCTTGCTATTTTTAAAATAAAATGAAGTTGGGTTATCTTGTGTTTTGGTTTGTTGGCTTGGTTTTTTTTAAACTTCACTGGCCATGACAGACAATTTGAGACAGATACTTTTTCCTCACTGAGCCTCATTTCAGGACACTTCTCACTACTGCCTTAAAAATAATTCATGCTTCAAAGGGAACTCCTGGGGAAAAATGTATTTTGTTGGCTCAGAGCAGTACTGTCACGATGGCTGCTCGATTATTCCCTTGAGGTAGACAGACTAAGTAGGAGGCTTTATCATTATTCAAGCAGATGGGTTATTAGACACATGACACCAACAATTTTAGTAGATTCAAACACAGAAACTTGGTTTCAAGGCTAAAATATCAAAATTAATCCACTGCTGAGGAGCCCTCTACGTTATCAAATAGGCACACTTGACAGATACCCTTAAAATCATCACATCTACAGTGCAATGATTTAACAAAGTATTCTTATTTTTCCTTCCCTACAGAAAAAAGTGAAACAAATGAAACAGCCACTTAGGTTTCTCTAGATCTTCATAAGTTGCACATAAATGAAGCTGCAGTGCCCTGTACTTCCACATTTGTAACCCCTTGCCTAAAGAGTAATAGTTTTGTGAAAGTCACAAGCATTGTTTTTTCTGCACTCTATCTTTTTCATTCTGGGGGAACTACAATCTCCAAAAAGAGAGAATTAAATGTCATAATTATAAATACTAAAGAATAGAACAACAACAACAAAGATCCCTAAAATATAGGTTTAACACCTTAGCTTAAAATACCCAAAATGAATTCCTGTCTCCAGGACTAGTCTATCAAACATGACCCAATGTATGTACGTCAGTGTTTAAAGTCTTTACAATGTCTCCACATACTCAAGATTCTGACTTGCAAACTGATACTGCTCAAAGACAGCAAAATCACTGCAGCTACAAAGAATCATCCACTGTAAAATTCCACAGATATTTCCAATAAGACAAAACTAAGCAGCCTACCATTCAAGTTATCCACCTTTACCACTTGAAACAGGGACACCTTTGTAATTCACACAAGGCATGTCCATTCACAAATACACTCCTGAATCTGCAAAACTTCTCAATCTCTAAGTAAATAAGTGACAGAGAAAATTAAGGAGATGTAGCGGTTACCCTTTTGGATTCCTGAAAACAGCAGTTTCCTGGGATGGAATAAATACCTGACCTGCTGTGTGCAGTTGCTGAAAGATGGTCCTAAATAAAGATTTACATGCTGGCAGTAAAGAGGGACTTAGAATAGTATCAGAACTCAGATCAAGACACTTAAAATCTGAAGACTCAAATGAACCTTCTCCTGAAGGCATTTTTGAGAGTAAACAACAAGATGTGCACATTGGCACTGCTCAGTCATACTATTCCTCAGTTTCACTGTTGTACTTTTTCCTTTTTCAACTCAGGAAAGTCATCTGCATTTGTAATTAATCTCTGATATAAACTCTACCTTCTTAAATATGTGCTCAGGAATTAAATAGTTATTAATTTATAATGTGTTATACTTACTAGGTAATATTAATCCACTCAATTTAGCATTTCTTCTGTGAGATGCTTGTAGGCTGATATAAGCCATAATATACTACACCAGTGGCACACTGCATTAGAGGTGACATTCCTATAGGGTCTAGAAATTCCCATTGCTCTAAATTTTCCATTTTAACAAAATCACAACTCGTGTTCAGAAAAAGAGAGGTTTAATCAATGTGTATGCTAGGTATTCAGTCTATTCTAGGAAAATGAGAGATGACCTTCACTCCAGTAGCAACTGGCTTACCCTGTCCAGCTATGCATACAAAGGCATTCTGTGTTTGCTTTGATGGCCTGCACATGCCAGGGGTTGATGTCATTGATAGACTGACATTGCTGTGTTCTCACACAAAAACTTTATTAGCATAACAGAAGATCTGAAAGTGTGCTATCCCACTTTCTAAATATCTTCCCCATCTGCTGCTGGGTGACATATGTAGATCTCCTTCCCTTGCCTATTTGCTAGAACACTGCAGAACTCCACGGGAAGGGTCTGGTCGCATCTGTCTTGGGAGCAGGGCTATTGTTTGTGAGATAATTACTCTGTCCTTGTTGACTTGCAGCAATAATTGAGAACAAAATCACCTAATAAGCCAAGTTACCTAGTAATACAGCACATTATAACAGCAATGATTGCATATAAACTTTGAACCCCCTTTAGTGCCAATTAATTTCAAGAGCATTAGCACCAACGGTAAACGAATACGAAGCAGTTTAACTAATTAAAGCTTACTACGTAATAGGCTTGTAGCTTCAATTATCATTTTTCATGTTAGTCATCTGAAACTGTAATGATATGTACCAGCTGGAAAACATGTGCCTAGTCCCACAGCAACAGGTAAATGGAGCAGTTTTTGAAACTATGTCATGCACTTTCCTAGGAAAAGTGCTAACTAAGCCTTATCAACAGAGACAAACAGCAGATGGCAACAAATGTGCCAAGAGACATTTCATCCTCCAGGAAGAGTTCAACACAAGGCATCAGCAAAAAAGGAGCAGAGTTGGAAGCACAACTCCCACAGATCTTACCCAGCTGCTCTATTCTGTAGGGAACAAGAATGAAGAAAAAACACCCCAAATATAAAATCAAAACCCAAACCTAGCTAGGCAGTGATTCCCACCCTAAAGTATGGACTTCATAGGTAATTCATCTACATTTCTTTCCCAGAAAGTCCAGTATCATGTACAATTCAGCAAAGCAGGTGAAGCCCTTTTCTCCATAAGAAGTTTTCTTCTCAGCTCCCAGTGAAAAAAAATTTGCTTAAATCCTGACATGACCTCTCAAGTTTGGCTTAGAGAGTTCAATAAATTTTTGCTATTTTAATTGTATGCACAGAAGAGGTCTAATTATCCAACACTTTTTGAATTCTTGCACACTTTTGGACTCAACGGAACCACAAAGCTGCTTGTCCTTTAGTGTGATGCAGTATTTCTCTTTACCAGTTCTGAGCATCAAGTGTTTCCAGGTTATTTTTGTGACTTGAAGACCCATAGCTATCCTCTCTAGATGATTTTATTTCATTCTTGACACTTAACTTCTTAACACACTGACAAAACCAAGTACCGAGGTAAAAGTCATTTTCATGTTTTCATGTCCACATTTTAACTTTGAGACACTGCAGTTGTAAGAGAAGCTGCCAGCATTTTTGGGCAATTAACCTTTTTGAACTATCCCATCAACAATTCCACATCTCCCTTTGATCCATCCCCATCCCCATCCCCAAGCAAGCATACACCAAGAAGCACATTCAGGTACTGGTTTGGGAAGCAAACATGGAAAACAGGAAAGAGGAAAACAGAAATAAAGTAACAAAAAGAAAACCAACTACTTGCCATTTAAGAAAATCTATTTGCAGCTCATACTACTTTTTTTTTGTCCAAACACTAAGGAAAGCCAACTTAATATTTAAGGACCTATGCCCATTTCATTTCAAAAGCAGTTAAAAGCAAAACATGTAAAGGAGTTTTTTTGTTATGCGTATGCATATTGGCTCAGGTTTTCCCAAACTCCATCTCTCCCAACATTTATTGTAACAGCCCAGAACCTCAGAGAGCACCAAGTCTTCCTTCCAGGGAACAAGTACAACTGGTCTTTTTATGGTGGGTAACTGTAGTCCTAAAAAGACTACTGGCCATGACACAAATACCAAAAATTAAAGACAAAACCCAACAACTCTATACTATGCAAAGCATGCAAAAAGTTCATTGGGGGTTTTTTTTGAAGTTAAGAAAAACTTACTGAACCATAACAAACCCATTAACAATGCCTGCTTCCAACACTGTCTGTCCAAAGAGATTAAATGATGAAAGGAGCATCTTGCTTATATAAAACTGCAAAACACCCCTTTATGCTCAAGAGCTATATAGCAAGTCTGTGATGGTCTATGTACAACACAAACTATTAATAAACTACTAAGCACAGTTCCTCTCAGAGACAGGGGCTGACAGACAGTCACAGAACAGACTTTCCTTAAGTTAAGATGGAAAAGGCCAGGGACAAATACTAAGTCAGTACTGATACTTGATAATTGTGATAATCTACTACCACACATGCCTGACATGCTCTTCAAAGCAAAGAGGAGTTGCTTGGCTTAGCAGGGAGGCTATCCCCTATTATACAGACCAGCTGAGCCAAAAGCTATGCAGTACTGTATGGAATAACAGGAGGATCATTTCTGGAATAGTCAAATAAATGCCACTTCATACTGCTTTACCATCAGATCTCTGGAAGATCTATTTCTTTTTCCATTTTAAGGAAAAAAAATTAAAAAGAAAGGGAGAAAAGTAAAGCAACATCTATGTGGGGAAGGAAATAGCTGGCTTTAAATATGCTGATAGAATAAACATCAGACAACAAAAATTTATTCCTAGATTGAAAATTAATAAAAAGGAAATTGGGACAGCTGCACGGTCCAAAATTGGCACTGATTTTCAGAGAAGGAATAGGATCCCTCAAACTCTTACTAAATGGCTCAGGAATCCCTGGCAAAAAATCAAACAGTTTCTTAAAAAAAATTGCTGTAATTTAACACAGTATTTATAACAGAGCAAAGTGACACAAGCTTACACTCCAGGCTGAAAGCTGAGACAGACAAACAAAAGCCACAGTTAATTAATCTTTCCTTGGTCACCATGCAGAAGCCCATCCTTCTGAAGAAAACCCAAAACTACATGAGCTGCTCATATATGAAAGATGAGAAACTTTCATAATTATTTTCTTTAAGTTCAAGATCTACCAGCAAAATATGGGATGGCAAAAGGTCAGTACACTGAAGGAGGGTGGGAGGGAAAGGAAGGTTATTTTTATTTGAATGGAATAAAAAAAAAATGTGGTTCTCTTCCACAGAAGCCTAAGAGCAAACAAATTATTATAAATGCTACTAGATCCCTATCAAATGCAACTATCTGGACCACAGAAGGAACTACTTTCATTAAGAAATTACTAGGAAGTAAAAGGAAAGCATCTTCCCTGCACCCCATCAGGCCTCAATTCCAAATATTCTAAGACCAGCTGAAAAGCTAGCATGCAAATTGGGAGGAAAATTTCATGTGTGTCAGCTTTTCCTTAAATTTTTCAGAATCAGTGGGAAGTTTCTCACTGTAGGAGTATCACAGCTAATTCAATTTATACATATACATATGTTAGCATAATACACTTTTTAAAAGTGGCAGCTTTCATAATCTACCCTTGATTCAGCAAGACATTTTTATTCCAGGATGAAGTGTTTCAGTTCCCTAAATTCAGCCCAATCTTGTTACAAGTCAGAAGTATTGTTCTGTGATTTACATAAAAGCATTTCCACTGAACTAAGCAGCAACTGACAGATCGGGTAAATGGGTTCCAGATAACATTTAAATAGCTCTGCTAATTACACCACACAGAGAAAGGAACATGATCCCTTACTCAAATCCTCAGAGTAACCATCCAGAACACTGAAGAGAAGAGAAAAAAAAATAATAGTGCAAGTCATAAGACAGCATGTAAAGGAATTTTAAAAAACCCAAACATTCTGCATAAAGGAGGTAATCTCAACTAATTAGATGCCATAATGATGTTCTCACAATCTGTTAGTAGAGAGTAGTAGTTAATAACTTCACAGATTTCCTCCAACCCTTTCACTAGGAAGGAATAGCAGTTTCTAAGTCATTACTGCTCCGTCATCCTGGACCACTGCCAAGAATGCAGAACTTCAGGACACCTGTCAATTAACACATTCCTACTGAAGGCAGGCTCGTCTTCCAAATCCATTAAAAATTAGTGATCACAAAAAGCAGTCAGATCAAAACACTGCAAAATTAAAATTAGTAGTGACTTCTTGAAGGACAACAGCCTCCAACAACAACAACAGAAATCCTCAGGAGTTGTGTCTCTGCTGAAGTGACTATGTACACACTTTGGAAGATGAGCTACATGATGTAACAGCCCTTTTTCCATCCCTGCCATCTGTGGTACACAGTCATACTCACAAAAATGACTGGCCACCTGATGGACAATTGTGTGCAAGAGTCAGATCTAAAGCTTTTCTTTAATCAAAGCTTTCTGCAGGGGTTCTCAGTCTAAGTACAGGCTTGTCATTGATTTTCCTTTATCCCCGGGATGAACTACTTCTAACTCTAAGTTGAAAAATATGAAGCTATGCATTGAAGCAAAAATCCATGTATGATACATATTAAAACATCAAGGCAGACGTGCAATTACAATTTAAAGAAACCAAAATATTTCTGAGCAAACACAAAAATGGTATTTACCTAAGTTCAAAGACGATAGTGAGTTCTGAGGGAGATGGGCAGGAAAGGGGAGAAATTAAGGTCACATGAAAACCAAAACATCAGCTGTCATTGCCTTAAATCTGGTTTGTTCAAAAATCAAAGGGTACAGCCAAGGAAGTTCTAGATTCAACAAGTAAAATTCCAGCCAGAGCAAAACCAGCCAGAAGGCTGCAATACACCCGAGCCGGAACCAAGACATTCCTATGGTTTTATGTCAGTCTTCCACCTGCTAATTCCAAATTACTGCACAAAGCTTGTGACAGCCTAATATTCCAGAAAAACTTAAAAGCATCAAGGAAGAAAAATCAAGTTCCCACTGAAAATATTTTTTGCACTGAAGTCAGAGAAAACAGGAGAGAAATTGTTACTGTGCAAAGTGTGGAATTGCCTAATAAAATGACAATGCACACAGAACAAGTCAGAGAACCGAACTGAAGGGCAAAGCAGCCCAAGTACAGATCCCTTTAGAATGGCTACCCTTCTCCCTGGCAACTGCTCTGCAGATTCACTTTCCTTGGGTTATAACAAAAAAAAAGGAATTTGGACCTTGAGGTCTCTTCTATGTCATTTCATAAAATATGATCCTGAAGTTCATCAAGGCAGATTATTACATTATCCTGCTTTTCTGATAACTTCCAACAGTTCAAACATGGCAATTTCTGCTCTGTCTCATGAACTAGGCAAGTAATTTGAAAGAAAGCATTAACACTTTTTTCCTTTTTTTTTTTTTTTAAACCAAGGCTTATCAACCATCAGTACCCAAATTTTAAAAGTTTCTCCAGTCTCATGTAACTACCAAGACTAGCATAAGCTCACAGAGAAATGACTGCCAGGTACTAAACCCTGCAGTAAGGTTCAAATGATGTTCCATCATTCCACGTTTTCGATAAGCACTGCTTGATAAGAAAATTATTTCAGTCACATAAGTGGGAACCACTTCCCACTTCCAACAACTAAAGGCTGCCAGTTAAAACATATGAAAACAAAGAAGGATTAACAGGAAAGGGAAATGGGTATTTTAATTTTTTTTTAACTAATCCAGGTGTTGAAATAGGATTTTATGGAGCAAATATTCCTAGTGGTTCAAATTAGCAAAAATGAGTATCAAATTCTAAAGTAGATATCAACTTCTGTAATTTAATCCTTCTCTCTGAAACCTTACCCATATTTAATAAAGGGCACAGAGTGAAGCTAAAGACAACACAAACACCAGCAACATCTCCTGCACTACATCATGTATAACTGCTGGAAGGAAAGCCAACAGAGAGCAACTCTAATGCTGGTGTCTCTCAATCTCTGACAAAGCTCTAAAATTTGAGGGATTTATTTCATCCAGCTTTGACAATGCCCTCTTTCTACTACAAAGGGAGTCAGAACAAAGTACCTTAGGCTGTATACCTGACTTACAGCCTTCTTTGCTTATGATGAGAGATCAAGTATGCCCCAGCTTGTTAAACTACACCTACTTCTCGAGAGTCCTTTGTTCCAACCACAATTCTTGATGCTGCCCACCAAGATCTCCTATATCCTTACAAGTTATTGTACCTGCAACAGCAGAGACATCCATCTTTTATAGATAATAAAGGTCCTAACAAACTCTTTTATCTATCTCGTAAGTATATTTCAGTACTGAAAATAGCATAAGCTGTGCATGCTTATCTTCTAAATTAAGCCAATGAATCTTGGCACAGGCCCAGTGAAAGGACAGAACCTGGAAGAGATCACACAACCTGATCTATACAGCAAAACCTGCATTCAAAGTACTCAAATATTATTTTTTTAGCCCTGAAACCAAAACAGCCTGGTAAGAACAAGTATCACTGCTGACATATCTTCATTCTTCCACTTTTCTTCCCTTCAAATGACAAGTTCCATCTGTTGGATCTTGCTGACCTTGGTGATAGATCTCAGAGAATTAAAGGAACTTCTACACTGATGGTCATAACCCAGCTTTGGTTTGAAGTCATCTCTGGACATCGTTTAACCCAACCTCTGGCCCCAGACAGGGCTACTCCTGCCTGGTGCAAGGCTGTGCATCTCTGGGAAGAGTCTGGCTTCTTCTAGACAGCCCCCATTAGGTTGTTGAAGACCAAAATTAATTCCATCCTCAAACAATTTTTTTCCAGAGTGAAAGGACCCAGCTTTCAGCCCCTCCCTATATGTCAAAGCAGGATCATCACCATCCTGAAACCACTACCTGAAAAGAACAGACGTAGTAGGCTCAAATGAGTATTTATCCAAGAGAAAAAAGAAAAGAGCATTTCATTGTGGATGGAGCTAAAAGCTTCTAATAGTATTTGTGGTGAAAAAGTCAGCTTTTGCACAGTGGGCAGGATTCCCAGGAAACATATGAAAATTTTTGATTATGAGATCAAGGTGTCATATCTTTGAAGGACAGTATGAATATTTATTTAAGTCTCGTGGGAGACAGACACTTCAGTTACACTGTTTTTCTATCCTCTTAGGAACAGTGCTTGAAAACGAAAATTATTTTTAACTCCTATTTGAAGTATCTTTTTTTTCGAAAACTTTATTACCATCTAGGTATCCAAACCCAGGGCTTCTAGAAGAAGCCAACATCCAATTTAATATAAATGCATGACGTAAATGAGTGAGGCAATAAGGTCCTAAAGAACAACTTCTGCTGAAGTCTCCAAATCCCAAGTATTTTCTGATAAGCTACTAATGAACTAAGAAAATGTGTACTGCAAAGAAATATAGTGCTAACAAATAGAGAGGCTGGAGAAAAACATTAAAGCATCAGTTAACATTTATATTCTTCTAACAGCAACGGTGAGGTTTGGAAAACAAATGTGTTTGAAGACAGAACCAAGGCAGTTTACAAATGGTGGTGTGATGCTGCTACAGCTCTCACCCTTCGTGGTGAAGCACCTGTGCTACTGTATCTCCCTTTTATAAGGCATCTCTGTGAGAGAACCGTGAAGGATCTCTGTTAATCCCTGCAATATTCTAGATAGGAGTAAAGAATTTCTGTAGTAATTCTGCAGCTGAAGCATGGCAGACTTTGGAGGGTGCATGATTCAAGTGCACTCCCCAATACTTTACTGAACACCTGTGAGTCTTTCCTGTTACCACTGGATGTGGAGAGACATTTCTACCTCTCCTAATGTTGAGGTATCAGCTCTTTAGCCAACACACACAGCTTCTAAAAGGGGACATTCTGTTAGAGCCCAGATACAGAGAATGTTCCAGAGATCTTGCTCTTCCCAGTACTCTGGTTCTCAGTTTTACCACAACTCTGGGTGAGGAATATGTTCTTGTTACCTAGTCAGCCAGGTTAAGATATGACACCAGCAAAAATCTGTCTTTTGGCAGGATGGAAAAAAAATACAAGCTAGGAAACCACAAGAAAAAAGTCAAAAGTACAGAAGAAAGAAAACAACAACCAAAGAATACCTCTATGTGTTATCCTATTAACAGTAACCCCACAGCTTCACAGTCAGGCTGGTCATGCCTGACCCCTTTTATCTCACACTGGGCCTGCCCCCACTTTCCAACCTCCTCCTTTCCACCAGCTCTCAGAGCACGCAGAGAGTCACTGAGCCATTGATCCAACCAAAATCAATTTGGTTTTCCTCTGGAGTTAGTTTTCAACTCAGATCACCAGGCTGATCCAGCTCACCATGGGGCCATGCAATTGCTATAACCCATCCACAGAAATCAGCAGTCAGGAAGCGAGAGGCACCACACCTCTTGCAATAGCACAATCTTAAAATAAGCAGTAAAAACAAAAAAAAAAGTCTCTCTATTCATCTGACTTGCTGCACAGTCAATCTGAATCTGATCAATCTTCCTAAACATTTCTCAGTGAATATCCATTAAATAAAACCTTTCTGTCCAGAGGGGAAAAAAATACCAACCTGCCATCCAAAATCAAATCACATCAAATAACAAAATAAAATCAAATCTATTTTTCCCTTCTCATTAATTTCCTCCTCACCCAAAATATTCTGGCCATTCTTCTTAATTGAAATGTTTCATTTCCTCTCCTTGGAGATGCAAAAGTCTGTATTAGACCAGATGTCATCTCCTGCACTTGACTACCAGTAATATTTCAACAAATGTTAAGATGCTCCGTAATTTTTCTCCCACTTGGTACTCAGTTCACATTTCCAGATTGTATGCAGCCTTTCCTTGTCTACTCTAACTCATTTTGGATATCAGCATGCAGAGTAACATACATTGCTTTTTCACAGGTTCACATAATGATAAATTTAACAACAGTGGCAAATGATTTAACCCCAACAGTTCCCATTTAGGGACGGACAATGCAGCAATTTAGCACTATTTCTCCCAAGATTTTGGGTTGCCATTTTTATATTTAACAGCAATTAGAAACTCTTTGCTAGCGTTTGGCCATCAAGTTCCATGTCTTCCAAAATTGTTATATTGATGTTGCATTCTCCATTTAAATATAGATGGCATGCTTATAACAGGACATTGGGAAGCTCCTTGCCCTCTTTTAGCAATCCTCCTTCTCCCATAGTCCAACATGGAAGAAGCCAGGAGTCTATCAATTCACCTGACAACTCTTGCAGGCTGTATAACCAATGCTTTAGGTGCAATTAAGAGAAACCAGCTGATGATCATTTTCCCTGGATGAACAAGACTTTAAAAAAAAGAAATGCCTGGATTTCTTTACAGATCATAATTACAGTAGACGGCCATTAACCTGCTTACCTACCCTTAATTTTTTTCAAATGAGCTCATCTTTCTCCACTTCATTTTTCTCCTCCCTCATCCATTCTTCTCCCAGACTGCAGCAATAACATGCTTTTATTCTTTCCTTTTGACTGCCAGGGCCTTAAACTAATTATTAATTGAGAATGTATCTAAAGGATCTGAATGAGAAAGTTGGAATTAACCCAATTGCCTCTTTCCCCCTTTTCTTTTGCATATTTGAACACTAGGTCTACCTGGCAGCACTGCTGAAAACAGCAAATGTGTTGTTTTCCTTTCAAAGGCAAATTTGCTTGGGTAAAAATACGCAACAGCAAAAAACAGCAAGGGAAAAAAAGCAAGTACCTGCAAAAGGCCTCAGCATTGAGTGAAAGCCATTAGCAAGGAAGCTGTCTACACCTTAAATTCTCTCAACAACTTTGCTGTCCTGCAGGAGAATCCTGCAGCAGGCATCCTGCTTTTAGGAAACCAGACAACTGACACTTCATCAAAAGGCTTGTCCTTTAGAGAGGCGAGAACGGCATGACCTGACACTGCCTGCTGGTGCAGAGCTGGCTGCCTGTACAGCTCCGACTCATCTTGGTTCCAGTTGTTAAATTACATTAAAGGACAGCTAAAAATATATTAAATATTTTCCTATTGCTTTTCCATGCAAGCAACTGCTATAGTTACAACAAGAGTAATGTCCAGGCAGACGCTTAATAACGTGGGGGGTGGAGAAAGTCCAGAAATCCCTCTAACACATTCCTGATCAACAGATTGCTAATGTAGAAAGATTTTTTTTTTCCCTGAACTGAGGCATTTCTTACAGTCAAAACAGGAAAATATTTACATTTGCCAAAATGGACAAAGATATTTGAGCTATAGTTTTAACTCGCTTCCACCCCAAATTTTTGCCTTTTTTTTCTTCTGAAACACACTAGAACTTAGCAGTCTACCTGTGACATACCATACACTAAATTCTGACAAATTCACACTGATTCGCCCCTGTTAAAGGTTACCCACAAATGAAAAGCAAGGAATAGGCATTCGAAACACCCGATAATCAACGTTTAAACACTCTGACAAAAATGAGTTTTAATCAATTACGGATCTCAAGGTCTCTATCGCCATCTAGCGAACACTGCCCGCCATTGCCACAGTGTCCCCTCGAACGCCTTCCCTGCAATGAAGGACACG
>VZRX01015748.1:58733-104371 GCA_013398075.1 Notiomystis cincta | reverse complement strand
AAACCTAAGGAATTGCACAGGAAATTTTTTCTGTCAAGGAGTTGCTACTCCAAGAAGTTGCTGTTTACAACCGCCTGGAAGGAAGATGGAGCTGGGGGGGATCTGGCTCTGCTCCCAGGGAACAAGGACAGGACAAGGGAAATGGCCTCCAGTGGCTCCAGAAAGGCTCAGGTTGGGTATTTGGGAAATTTCCACCGGGAAAACATTTCCAAATCCTGGAAGGATCTGCTCAGGACAGTGGTGGAGTCACCATCCCCTGGGAGTGTCCAAAAAACTTCATCAAAGGTTGGACTTGATGGTCTTGGAGCTCTTTTCCAACCTTAATGGAAAAGATCCATACTTGAGACATTACAGCACCTCCCAATCCTGAGGAAGAAGAAAATTCCTGGGAAAGAGGAGGAATTTGCATCGTTGTGTGCAGGATTCTTGGGCCCATGTGGGTTTGTCCTTTAAATTCTGGGAAATCGAGGCTCACCGATGCTCCCACCCAAGATTTTCAATAATTGTGGCTACAAACAAAGAACCTGTGCTGAGCTCCCTGCTTCCTGTCCTTGGGAATGAGGAATCCTCAGTGGGCTCACCCTGGGAAAGGAGTCGGAAATAAAAGGGGAAAATCCAATGGTAAATGCCCAACGAGGGCAGATTGGGGCATCCCCCAGACCAACCTCACTGGTCACCCCAACCTGAAGGGCTGCCCTGAGTCCCTGATTCCACAAATCCTGCTGGAAGAGCCTTTTTTCCATATTCCATAGGAAATAAAGGGCCTCTGGCATAAATCCAAGGGCAGGATTTCATCAATCCACCTCACTTCCGTGTTTTTTCATCTGCTTTTTTTCTCTTCTTCAATGCAAGATCCAAATGAGAAGTTTCATTTTTTAAGTGGAGATGAGGGAACTTTAAAACAAGCAGCCAAAATTGTGCGGTTTCCCAAATTCCCACTAAAGTTTGAATGAAGCAGAATTTCATTTCCAAATTATAATTGCCAGAGACTTTTTCATTTTCAATGGTTCTTTTGATCAATTACTTGTGTTTTCCCATGGAAAACAGAAATTACAACAGACTCAAACTTCTCCTGCAGAATTTTTAGAGTAAAGAAAATGGCTTTGTTTTGAATCAACTTCCACCTTGTTGGGATCTTCTGGATTTTTATTCCACAAAATGGGGATTGGCCACAGGTTGGATTCAATGATCCTGCAGTCTTTTCCAACCTCTGGGATTCTTGGATTTTAAAAGGTCAATTTTTATAACTCACAGAGCACAACAGAAGAATCATCCTAAAATCCTCATGGAAAACCAAAGTGTAAGAAGGAAAAAAAATCTTCTGCCTGTTCATCTCAGTGGGAAGAGGCACCAGTTCCCAAATCTTCCATTGAAAACAATATTTCCTGCTGGAGCAAACCAGCGTTTCCCTGGTGGAACTGCAGCCTCTTGAACTGTGACTCTGCCAAACCCACATTGCTCTGAATTTGAACAAAACCAGCCCTGAAAATCCTCCAAAATTCCCTGATCCTCTTCATCTGCTCCAAGCACCTCCTTCCTCCACGCACAGCTCCAAAGGATTACCAGGAACAGGGAAGACATTCAGCATTTTTATGGAGTCCTTAAGGAAACAGGAACTGGTAGGGGGCTGTTGAGAAATAAAGAGATCCTAATTGGGTTAATTAGGAGCCGAAGCTGCTCTTTGGTGCATTCTCACCTTCTTGTTAATGGCACGGGCTGAATTCAGGGAACAAGCTGGGAGAAAATTGCCCGGCTGGATGCAATTGGATCATGCAGCTCATGGAATTGTCCAGGGGCTGGTTAATGGGATCTGTGGAAAACAGGACACAAATCTCCAAAAAGCCACAGTGACACAAGGAAGGAGCAGCCTTTGCTCTGGGAGCTGCTGAGGGGAGGGAATTCCCATTTACTCTTTGGTTTAATCCTCATTTTCCTCATCCTCTGCTCATGAGGGAAGGGAATTCCATTTATTCTCTGGTTTAGATCCCGTTTTCCTCATCCTCTTCCCAACTCCCTTTTCTCTCAGTTCTCCTTTACCCCCACATGTCTTTACCTGTTATTTTCCCCTTTCTTTGGCTCATTCTGCCCAAATTCCCAGCATCTTAATCCTGAGCCTTCTCACACCAGACAATTCCCAAGGGACCATCTCATCCATCTGACATTCCAGGGGCTCTTGGAAGTGTCCAAGGCCGGGTCAGATGGGGCTTGGAGCACCTTGGGATAGCGGAAGGTGTCCCTGCCCATGGAATGAGAAGGTCTCTTCCACCCCAAACCCTTCTGAGATCCTAACAGGGTTAAAAACATGGATTAGGGAGCAGATGACAAGAAAATCAGGAGAAATCCATCTTGTCTAGTTCAGCCCACGAGAATTTTATTGCTGTGGATTTGTGCCGTGCCTGACATGATGGAATTGCTGTCCCAGCCCTGGGAATGCAGGAAAGGAACGAACAAAAAATAAAACCCAAATCCCTGTATTGGCTGCACTTTGCTGCCTCTTATTAAAGGCCAAAGAATTTCCTTCATTAGCTTAACACAGGGTTAACAAAAATTCCTGGGATCCGTGTGCCTTTTCCATATAAATCCCTCTGCAGCCAAAGCCACAAATCCCAGTATTTTATTGTGCTAAAATCACACTCCAGCATTACCTCAGGAACCCAAAGGAATTCCCAAACAAAGCCAAGCTCAGCCAATTTCCACTTCCTGCTCAGTGATGACCTTGAGATGCTCCACTCCAGCACATTGAGGGATTCACCTCCTCTCTTGCAATTCCAACAGCTCTGGAATTTTGGACATTGTGTTTCCAGGTTATTTTGGGTCATTTCCCCACACAATCAGAATGACTGATTAAATTAAGCAAATATTGTCTGTAAACCAACTGTGGGGGTTCTGTTCATCACAAATGAGAATTAAACCCAAAATCCCGAGGTGCCCATGGGACAATCCATGAGGGATTGGAATTCCAGACTCTCAGTGGTCTTGATTTTCTAGGCAAGATCTTTCATTGATAAAATTGTACTGATTTGGCACAGAAACATAAATGGATAAATATAATAAATCTAAACATAAATATAACCATAAAACTACAGAACCACGGCACAGTTTGGGACAAAAACAACCTTTGAAGGTCACATCAAGGCACAGAGGAATAAATAGGATTTATGGAGACAGGCTGGGAAAGCTGGGAATGTTCATCCTGGAGAGGAGAAGGTCGTGGGGAGACCTCACAGCAAATTCCAGGATCTGAAGGGGATACAGGGAATTGGAGAGGGGCTGTTCCTCAGGAACTGGAGTGACAGGACAAGGGGATGGCTTCAAACTGACAGATTTAGGTCGGATATTGGGAAGGAATTCCTGGCTGGGAGGGTGGGGAGGCCCTGGAATAGAATTCCCAGAGAAACGGTGGCTGCCCCTGGATCCCTGGAAATATCCAAGGTTGGCTGGGGCTTGGAGCAGCCTGGGATAGGGGAAGGTGCCCTTGCTCTTCCAAGGGTCAGGGTATCCCCATTGCAAATAAATTCCTTTCCTTGTGTTGTTCCATTCCATCCCAGCCAAGTCCACTTCTCCCCACAGCAGCCTTGGCTTTCTCCTCCCTGGAAGTCTCCATTTGCAGCCTGGCATGTCAGGGATCGTTGGAATTTATAACAACACCGTTCAAGAGCTGTTTTATGGATTAGAGTTCCATTTGGAGCCTTTTCAGTCATTCCAGAGTAAATACTGGATCATCCTCGCAAGGAGCTTCCAAATTAATGTGTCTGCCAAAATTGCTGCCTGAATACAAATCCACTGCTAGTGCTGGGATGTAGGGAGCTGTCACCCCAATTCCATGAGGGGAATGCAGCCCCAAATATCCAGAATTCCTACAGCAGCTCCCAAACCCTCCAGGACACCATTAAATAAAGAATTGGCTTCTTTTTCAGTTGGATCTGGGAATTTTTAAAACTTGATTTTTGGCCTGATTTTATGAAGACCTTTTTTTATTTGATTGTTTTAGGAAGGAATTCCTGGCTGGGAGGGTGGGGAGGCCCTGGAGTGGAATTCCCAGAGAAGCTGTGGCCGCCCCTGGATCCCTGGAAGTGTCCAAGGCCAGGGTGGATGGGGTTTGGAGCATTCTGGGTCAGAGGGAGGTGTCCCTGCCCATGGCAGGGGGTGGGATGGGATGGGATGGGATGGGATTTAAGGTTTTTCCCAAACCTAACATTCTGGGATTTTTCTCCAACATGTGAAGGAGGTTTTTTCTCCTTCCCACTCCACACTTCTTTCCCAGGGCATCTCTTCCACTTCCAAACTCTTTATTCTGATGGTAAAATCCAGGATCTGCCTTTCCTTTGTCACCCCAGCAGCCACTTGTGCTATCTCAGTAAAGAAAATTCCGGTTATTCCACAGCACACTTTGATCTTGGAAAACACAATCTGCCCATAGAAATGTAGGAAAAACTTCGGGAACGCCCCTAGGTTGACACAGGGAGCTGGTGGGAGCAGAATTCCCAGTTATAAATCAGTCACACCCCCAGCCTGGCAGAGCTGGGATTTATCATTAATTCATTTGCTGTCGAAATCAAAGGAAAAGTATCCGAAGGAACAAAGGGAATGAAAGGAAATGCTGCTCATAAGGTGTCATGTCCTCATCAAACCTGATCCTTTATTCATCACTGAGTGGAATAAAACAAGAAGGAATTCTGTCAGCCAGCTTTGGAGAACATGGAAACACCAAGTAAGACAGAACTGTTCCCTTCTGGCTCTGTAGGAACAAAGGGAAACATGGATATCAGGCACTTCCAAATGCCAATCATAGGAATGCCACAGGCATGAGGCATGAGCTTCTCTTGGAATTCCAGCCCAGCCCCTCCCCACCTTCCCAGACAGGAATTCCTTCCCAGTATCCCACACAAATCTCCCCTTTCCCAGTGGGAAGCCATTCCCTGTGTCCTGTCCCTCCATCCCTTGTCCTCTCCTGGGGAGCCCCTTCAGGCCCTGCAAGGGGCTCTGAGCTCTCCCTGGAGCCTTCCCTTCTCCAGATGAACATTCCCAGCTCTCCCAGCCTGGCTCCAGCCCTCGGAGCAGCTCCAGGACCTCTCTGGAATCTCTCCTCCCACCCAAGTCCTTCCCAGGGCTGCTCCCCATCCGTTCTCTTCCCAGCCTGGATTTGTGGCCAGACCCTGATGAGTCAGAGAGGAATTACTGAGACACAAACTTGGGAAAATATCAAGGAATAGGGAGCTGTGGATTGTCCTGGATGCAGAATTCCTTCACCTTGGGAGAGGGCACTGGATGGAAAGGAAGTGGCACTGCAGGATCAGGAGCCTTTGATCTGTTCTGCAGCCCCTGGGTGTCAATGCCTATAAATCCATGGGAATAAAAGCCCTGGGAGCTGGAGGATTCTCGGGTTTGGAGGGGTTAGAGCCGTAAATTCTGGGATTTAGACCAGAAGGAACACAGGATTTGAGAGGTGACAGGAGAATCATGCCCTGGGAGGGAACAACCTTTAATGAGTGTCTGTGAGGAAAGGCCAGCACAGCAAACCCCATAAATCTTCCCTTTTTTATGCATTTCAACACCTCAATCCCCAGATCCATAAATATGGATTGCACTGGGGCTTTTAAATAAAACGGGATTTCTCCTTTGCCACTTGATTTTATGGTGGGGATGCCTGAAATTTCAGAGGTTCCCAGCTTTTCCCATAAAACCTTGAAACCTCCACTCTTCCAAGGTGTTTTCTAACGTGTCCCTGTACTCCAGAAAAGGACTCTCAGCACGTGGCAGTGACACAAAAGCTGCCAGGAGGTCCCACAGTGAGGGCAAGGCCACCTCAGCTGCGTGGTGGCCCCTGGAGACCTCTCTGAGAGGATCTGAGAGAGAATTTAGAAACCAGAAACAGCTCAAAGTTCTGCTCTGTTTTCTCCTGGCCTTGCCTCCCTTATTCATACTATGGTTAGAAGAAAAATTCCCAGGAAAAAGAACAAATTTTTCCCTGGTTTTAGTTGCCTGTTTCAAGAGAGGGTTTGGGAATATCAGGGAACCACAGAATAATGGGATTGGGGATGGTTTCTACCTGACAGGAGGAGGCAGCCAGGGGGAATTGGGATCTGCTCCCAGGGAACAGGGACAGGAGGAGAGGGAACGGCCTCAGGCTGGGCCAGGGCAGGCTCAGCTTGGACAGCAGCAGGAATTTCCCCATGGAAAGGGTGCTCAGGGATTGGAAGCGCCCAGGAAGCTTTGGAGTGCCCATCTTGGAGATGTCCAAGGAATTCCTGGAGGTGGCACTCAGAGCTCTGGGCTGGGGACAAGATGGGGATTGGGCACAGCTTGGACTCAATGATTTTGGATATTTTTCCCACCCTCAAAGATTCTGGGATTCTGTGGGTTGGAAGAGACTTTTAAAAAGCTGGAGAAGATGCTGAAGGAGCGACCAAACCCCTGAAGTCTCCGAGAGCATCTGTTCCTTGGTCCCTGAGATGTCACCAGGATGGGGCAGCTCCTTCTCTTCCCTCATAGTGCTCTGCCCTTTTTCCATAGCGTGGTTCCACGTGGTTCCCAATGAATTCAGGAATTGACCTGCTAATGCCACCTGAGTCCCCAGCACCCATCCAGGGACAATAATTGGCTTTTCCTGGCTTGGGTTGGCTTCCAGCCCATATCCTTGGCATCCCAGGGAAAAAATGGAGTTACTCACTGTGTTCCCTCTGCCTAGAGAATTCCTAAACTTCTCCAGAGTCTCAGCTGTGCTGATTCCATGTCACCATCCAGATGATGGAGTGTGTGATGCTTCCAGGAGGGAATTTCTGTGGAGCATTTGATTCCACAGCTCCCTTCGGAATGAATGGAATCATAAACACAGGAAAATGTGTCCTGTAGGCACTGGGAGCTTGACAGGAGCATTCCTTGCCAGCCCCTCTTTTCCTGGGAATATTCCTGCAGCACACCACTCATCCCAATGGTTTCTAGGGAATGAGTTGGAGTGGGGCACTCGGGATAAAAGGGAACAGCCTGGCAGGGAGGCACTGATGGACTGGGAATGCTTTTCCTGCGGGAAGGCTCCTGCAGGGGGATAAAGGAATTCACAGCTCTGGGAATGTGTGAAATTGTGGAGTTGTGTCACTTTGCCCTCAGATTTAGGCTGGAGTTAAAATGGGAACCACCAAATCCATCAGCCCTGGGCTGATCCCAGAGGATGAGCAGCAGGAAACATGGGAATTCTGCCCTACTCAGGTGAGACCCCACCTGCAGAGCTGCTCCAGCCTTGGAGTCCCCAGCATGAGGAAGACGTGGATGTGCTGGAGCAATTCCAGAGGAGGCACCAGGATGATCCAAGGGATGGAGCAGCTGTGCTGGGAGGAAAGGCTGGGAGAGCTGGGAATGTTCACCTGGAGATGAGAAGCTTTGGGTGACCTCATTGTGGCCTTCCAGGACCAGAAAGAGCTGAAAGAAACAGGGAGAGAGAAGATTTCCAAGGAATGGAGGGACACGGTACAGGGAAGGGAGGGATGGGATATTGGGAAAAAAATCCTGGCTGGGAGGGTGGGAAGTCCCTGGCACAGGATTCCCAGAGAAGCTGTGGCTGCCCCTGGACCCCTGGAAGTGTCCAAGGCCAGGCTGGACAGGGCTTGGATCAGCCTGGGACAGTGGAAGTTCCTCTTTAATGTCCCAGTCAGTCCAGACCATTCCATGATTCCATGATAAAAACAAGGAACATAGGATCCTCCCCACCAGCTGCAGGCTGACAAACAGCTGGGCCAGCATAAATTCCTGACATTCACTCCCCAAATCAGCCCTGACCATTCCAGCACCGATTTTCTTTCCTAACAATTTAATTTGGGATCATCCCACAAAAACATCCCTTTAAATGCCCTTTCCTAGGAAAGCTGATCAATGCTGGAGTCAACGTGGGGAATTTTTTTTCCCAACCTCTTAGAAGGAAGCAGCTTTTGGCAGGACAATCTTCCAGCTTTGTCTGTCACATCTCCCACCCTCAAAATCAGGGCAGGAACGGTTTTTCCAACAGGGATGTGGCTGCCAAGGCTGGAAGACACGGAGGCGACTGCGATGCTTCTCCTGAGCTTTTCCTTGGCACCCTCGGCGCTTTTCCTCTCGTTTCCGTGGCCCTGTGCCTTTCCTGCCTGGAATGTGTCCCGTGTTTTCACGGCTGGCTTGCCCTGCACGAGGCACTGTCACCACATGGCGCCTTCTGAGTTTTCCAAGGGGATTTGCAATCCTCACTCTGCCCGTTCTCATCAGCGTCTTTATCCTGACAGGATCTGGGCTTTACAGAGGGAGAGGGAATGTCTTTATTCCCCTAATTTTCCAGGATTTTTGGAGCTCCTCAGTGTTCATTTATCCCTCAATTAGCAAAGTCCTTAAATCCCAAAAACGCTCCGTGTGCAGGGAAGGGAATAAATGGGACAAAATTCCTTCTTGCCATCTGCCAGAGTCACCCTGCGTCCCTTCCAACCTGGAGTCTCCAGACGGACGCTGGAGAGCCAGGGGCACAGCACATGGATCATGGTCAAACAAGGATCCCAGATCTCCTTCCTGCCACTGCATTCCCAAAAACTTGAGTGAAAAGGCGAGAAAATGACATTTTTGTCCCCTTCCCTTAAATCCTTGATCCTTTAAAAAAAGAACTCTTTCCAAACTAACAGCATCAGTGATTTTAGGGGTCATTTCCAACCTTAATAATTCCATGATTTTGAAATCCTGTCTGGTTTTTGTTTTGTTTAGGGCATCCCTGACCTTTAGCTGGACCTTAAATCCAATCCCAGCTCATTCCATGGGCAGGGACACCTTCCCCTATCCCAGGTTGCTTCAAGCCCTGTCCAGCCTGGCCTTGGACACTTCCAGGGATTTAGAAGTGCTGGAATTCTCACCAATGCTCTGAGCAGCAAGGAGTGGAATGAACCTATAAAATCATCTTTTTCCCATCCCTCTCCTGCCTTCCTGGGATTCCTGGATATCTCTTAGCTCCATGCACAGGTTTAACGAGCTCATATTTTAATCAATGAAATAATCCAGCTGTAATTAAGCAGGAAACATCCGGCTCGTCAAGTGACCTTTGTGTTTGATGGGACAAATATAATTCCGCTGTCACTTCAGCCTGCTTTAACAAACAGCCAGAAAATGCTCTTTAATAAGCTGCCACTCTAGGCTGTCTTAAAAAACTGTTTAATCTTAGCTAATTAACGCTGTTTAATCTACCAGAACTAATGAACTTTCAACTCCACCAGTGGGTCACTGCCACGGGGTTGGGCGACACATAAACAACGGATTTATCAATGTGCAAATTCCAGGGAATAAAAGGAAGATGGGACCTTTATTAAATTTGTATCTATTTTAATTTTCTTCCTGTAATTATAGAGTGGGAATAGGCTCAGGAATGACCTACTTACATCGAGGAGAAAGTTGTCAGTGTTGGATCCCGGAGAAGGCAGGGAGATAAAGCCCTAAAATTAACGACTAATAACATATTATTATCAATAATGACTATTTATTAAATCATCTGAGCAAGGTTTCCTCACCCACTCTCAAAATCCTACTTTTTATGGCTGGCACAGCCGGATTATAGGGAAGGGAAAGGAAGGGGAAGCAAAGGAGGGAATTGCCAGCGGGAACGTGGGAAGAGGATCACGCTTTTCCAGCGGCGCGGCTGCTCCTCGCCTCACTCCCACCTCTCCATGCTCCTCCTCTGCCACCTTTCCCAATTCCACAGCAAGACAGACAGGGAAACCCCTGGAATGGGCTTGGGATAAGGGATCACATCCCCCAGGGCTTGCAGACGCTTCATGTGTGGGGTCAGAACATCCTGAGATCCCTTTGGAAAAGTACAAATATAAATATTTACAGAGTCAGGGAATGGTTTGGATTGGAAGGGATCCAAAGTTCCTCTCATTCCAACCCCTTCACTATCCCAGATTTCTCAGATCCCAAAGAATTGATGAAATATCTTCAGGATCCAAAAGTCTTCTTTTAAAAAAGACAAAATTAAGAGAAATTTAGGCAAGCACAGATAAATGTCAGTCAAGAATCCTGAAAAAACTTACTCCATAAAATCTCTCCCTACTGCTCTTAAGTCTTAATGAGTGTGATAAAAAAAATACACTCTAGAAGATTGGAAAAGTCGGAATTTTTAACTTTAAAATATAAAAAAAAGAGCAGTTGTGATGATCCAAGTAACTCCTGGGCTGCTTCATCTACTCTCAGTCCCAGGCAAAATATGAGGAAGCTGATACTGAAATCAATAAGAATAAAGAGATAAGGATATCATTAATTCAGTCAATATCAATAATTAAGTCAACAGCATTCCATGAAAAATAAGTTGTGTCAGACAAATCTGATTTCATTCTTCTCTGAGATTAAAAATGTGGTGAATGAGGGGCTTTGGGTAAAAGTGATGGAAATTTTGTAACAGGCATTAAAAAATCATGGTTGCTCATCAAGGGTTGATGTCGAGCTGCTTTAATTGCAGTGGACAGCGGGGAACAGGAGAAGGAGATTTTCCTAAAATATGGGAGTAGCTTTGGCTCCCTGTGCCCATGGAAAATGGGAAAGGTTCAAAGAACTGATTGTGGGGTGGAAAGGGAAAAAAATCATTCAAAAGAAAAAAAAGAATGATGGAATCATTGAGGTTGGAAAAGAGCTCCAAGATCATCAAATCCAAGCTGTGACCAATCCTCATCTTGGGACTGAGTGCCACCCCCAGGAATTCTTTGGACACCTCCAGGGATGGGCACTCCAAACCTCCCTGGGCACTTCCAATCCCTGAGCACCCTTTCCATGGGGAAATTCCTGCTGCTGTCCAGCCTGCCCTGGCCCAGCCTGAGGCCGTTCCCTCTCCTCCTGTCCCTGTTCCCTGGGAGCAGAGCCCGACCCCCCCTGAGCCCCCTCCTGGCAGGGACTTGTGCAGAGCCACAAGGTCCCCCCTGAGCCTCCTCTGCTCCAGGCTCAGCCCCTTTCCCAGCTCCCTCAGCCATTCCTGCTGCTCCAGATCTTTCCCAGCTCCGTTCCCTTCCCTGGACACGCTCCAGCCCCTCCAGGTCATTCCCAAATCCAGGGGCCCAGAACTGGATTTGAAGTGTGTGCCCAGCAGTGCCAGCCCAGGGGACAATCCTGTCCTGCTCCTGCTGCTTTGGGTGCCCAGGGAGAACTGCAGAAACCAAGGACAGGGAATTTTATTCCTGCCTCCAGCACTGGGAAGACCCCATAGAAATCCTGAGCCCAGTCCTTGCACTTTTATTTCAAAAAGATGGCTGGGAAACCATAAAAAGGGAACAAAAGGTCTGGAAAAACCTTTCCAGAGGTCAGAAATCAAATTCCCTGCAGCCAGACTGAGAGAAGTCCTGAATTGTTAAATATTCCTCTAATCCAGCTGGGAAGGAGGAATGGGAATGAAAGGCTGGAGACAGGAATGAGAGAGAAACAGTGGGAAGTGACCCAGTTTGAGCAAGGATCCATCCCAAGAGCTGGGAGGAGGGGAGGGGTTTCCATCCCAGCTGGGAATGGAGCCTCACCAGGAGAAAATGTTGGGAATTCCAACGGCCTGTGGACAAGGAATCATCCCACCAGCCTTAACCCCCACGGATCTGCCAATATTATAATTTAGGATTTGCACCATTTTAACTCCTTGGAATGTGATCCATAAATAAAATTCCTGCATCCCAAGGTATCGAGTAGCATCGATCCAAAAGGTGCTCCTTGTTTTTTGATGGATCTGGAGGTTTCTGCACCAGGTGATCTTTAAAATCTTTTAAAAAAATCTTTAAAAAAGATTTTTCCTGCCTTGGATGATTTAGGGATTTTCCTCTATCCCTGAAACAACACCAGGGGAGGAAGCAGGAGATGGAATTCTGCAGTGTCTTCCATGCAAGGTCAAGACTGGATCATAATTATGGATTCTTCTCACTTCCAAACTTACAAATGTGTGGAAAACAATGATTCCCTTAACTGAGCTGGGTATCTGGAGAAAAGATTTGAAAAATCCCAGGAACTTCAGGCCAGATTTAGAACTTGGCACCTCTTCCCTGTTCCAAAAGCCTTTTTTTAATGGGATTTGTGAACTTTCAGGTGCATTTTAGTTCTAGAAACCAACATTTGTTTAGTAGATTTATTTAACCTTCACTGGGCTACAGATGCAAACTCCACATAAAACTGTTCTTATGAAATGGATGAGGAATTGGAATATTTGGGATATTTTTGGGGTTGGTTTTATGGTTCTTCTATGATTTTCCGAGCAGTGAAAATACAATTGTGCTGCCACAGCTGGTTTGCTCTGGGAAAATAATCCTGAAGGAATTGTCCACAGAGCTTTGTGTGTTTGTAGGAATGGGTTGGCACGGAGTTGTCTGAATATTCCAGAGTTTTTTGTGGAGGTTTGGAGAGTCCCTGATGCCACTTCCTCCCTCTTTTCGTTTATTCCTTGCAGAACTCCCTGCAAGGAGGGACATTGGGGTCTCCACTGGATCTGCTGGATGTGGCGTGGAGAAGGAATTTCCACCAGGATGTGGAGGGATAGGACAAGGGGAATCACCTGAAACTGAAGGAGATCAGATATTTGGGAGAAATTCCTGGCTGGGAGGGTGGGGAGGGACTGAAATGGAATTCCCAGAGCAGCTGTGGCTGCCCCTGAATCCCTGGAATGTCCAAGGCCAGGCTGGATGGGGCTTGGAGCAGCCTGGGATGGTGGAAGGTGTCCTGGCCATGGCAGGGGTGGAATGGGATGGGATTTAAGATCCCTTCCAACCCAACCCATTCCATGATTCCTTGGTATTCCAGCCACTACCATCAGTACAAGGACCAGGAGCGTTTCCTACATCCGTTTTTGGCACGTGAATAAATCACGGATCATCACAGAGCCCTCATGGAAAATGGGGATGAATGAGGGAGACTTCAACATTGGGTTTGAAGCTTTTCCCCACCAAGTTTCCCCTTCCTAACTTTCAATTCCTAAATTCTTTGTCCCTCTGAAGGAACAGAAGCTTCCTAGACGCGGGAAAGATCTCAAGTGGAGAGAAGGCAAAAGTTACTTCCAGTAAATCTGTAAACCCCGGGATATTGAGACTGACTCGTGGAATTGCTTTCAGCAGGCTCTGCTCATACAGCAGCTTAAACCCCATCAATTCTTTAAACCCAGCCTCAAGTCCCTATTCAGGGCCTAATAAAGCTGTCAGAGTAAAATGTTTCCAAAAGAATTTTCCGTTGGAAGTTGTCTCCTGCCAGAGCTTTAAAAGTACAGTTGCTTTATCCCGAGGAGCAGTGAATGCAAATTGATTTTGAGGGGAAAATATGCCAAGACTGTAATTCTCTCCCTTCAAATAAATGGATTTCTTTTAATAGGTGGCAGCTTTATTAATTAGGACACTGCAGACAGGAGAGGAGTTGATTTGAGGAGGTTTTGGGCTCAGCTCAGTGAATTAAATTTGATGCCAATGCAAATGGTTTCAGCAAAAAGCTCTGAAACCTGTCTCGAGTCTTCCTCGTTCTTTGTGCTTTGGAAATGAAGAAACCTGGGAAGCGGAAAGCCTCGAAATGGGGCTTGAAAGCCTTGGAGTATTTCTGTATTCCTGTTAAAAAATTACAAATAAAGCCTGGATGAAAATCCAGACAACGTGGAAATAGAGAGAACCTGTTTTTCCCCAACTTTAAAGGAATATTTTTTTGTACCAGGTGTGTTCTGAAGGTGGGGCAAAGGTTGAAAAGGAATAAACAATTCCAAGAAATTACATTGAAATTATCTGGAGAGGTAATTCCAGAGCACAGCCCTCATCAAACTCCAAATGAGTATTTGGGTGTAGAATTCCAGAATCCCAGGAATTCTGTCCCTGTGGGCTGGGATGTGTGTCCCAAACAGCCACAGCTGGATGGAGCCATCCAAGGATTGTTGGGAATATTCAATGGGGAAAATGGGATGTGGCTGGAGAAGGGGCCATGTGGAAGTGGGAATTTCCTGGGAAGGCCATCCCTGTGCTGGCTCCTGGAGATCAGACAGGAATGAGGCCGGGAAGTGCCCATGGATTGGAGGGGGATCAAGACCACCCCAAACCCCCGGAGCCTCTGACCCATCCCCAGGAAGGTCTGGAAGAACAGACTGAGCCAAGAATTAATTTTTCCTCCAGGATATGGAAAACACATCCCTAAAAAGGTGTCCCCAAATCCCAGGAGATGCCCCAGGATCCTGCACATCCCCTCAGCCAGATCAGCTCTGGATCAGCACTGGAGATCTCCCTTTATTCCATTTTTCTTCTTTCTGTTCCCTTTTATCCCACTCTTTATCCAAACTCCACTTCCATGGGCTCCTCCCAGGAGATCAGGGACAATCCAACACCGATTTCCATTCCAAATGTATAAATTTCCAATAAACTTTGGAATCTTTTGCAGATCCTCTGACTTTTGTCGTTCCTTTCAACCCAAACATCTACAAATCCTGGATGTTCCCTTTCCTTTAAGGATGGGAAGCCACATTTTGTAATTCCCATTATTTTTGTTATCAAAAGTTGCTCGGAGTAAAAACAAATTCAGCCTAAAGGAGCAAAATTGGATTTGGTCCTCTCAGAGGAAGGAACCATCAGGAAAAGGAATTTGTGTCACAACTAAAACAAGAAAATAAGGAAATTATAAAGTTCAGTCATTGGTCCTCAGTCATACCTTTGAAAATTCTGTGTATTTCTGGTTTTATTAAAAAATAAAAGGGTTTAAATTTAGAATTATTATTTTTAATTAATTTAATTGAATAATTTAATTCAGAATTAGAATTAGAATTCAGAATTAGAATTTCAAACATCTAAGTTCTTTTTAAGGGGAAAAGTTGGAAAATATGGAAACAAAAAACCCACGTATCCTTTAAAAACTGCTCCGGAGTTTCTTATCCAAATTAAGGAACCTGGGGGCTGAGTCACAACTTTTAATTCCAGTGTTCACTAAATTTGTGGAGGAAAAACTTCTGCTTTTTTGGTCTAATTCCACCTGCCAATCTTCCCTAATTGGCTACCGGGATCAACCTTTGCACAAGGCTGGGAACACTTGGCCCCATCCCTCAGCAAAGCAGAACTCTCCAAGCCCTGGAACTGAGAATCCCAAATATTGAGGCTCAACCCAACTTTTATGGGTTAAAATCCCCTTATTCCTCGAGGGGAATCACGAGATGGGATCAGCTGCAATTCCGACACTAAAATTCCTTTAAATTGGATTTTTACAGGTGCAAAAAAAGAATTTTAAATGCAGAGAAAATTCTTAATTAGGTCTCTTTTTTTTTCCCCAAACCAGACTTTGGCAACTTTCCTTCCTGCTGAGCACCACCTGACCTCGTGACACATCCATCAGTCATCCAGAGGGTTGGGATACTGCTTCTCATGGATACACCACAGCTCCTTGGCCTCGGGAATTCTGTCACTGCCACCACAATGCCAAAATTTCCCTTGGTCCATCCCAAAATTGACTTTTCCCTGATTTCTAGCAGAAAATAGATTTAAAACGATGAACAAATAATGACTTCTGGGAAATTTTCTGGGAGTGTCTCCAATCTGACAAATCCCAGCGTGTGTTTTCCCAAAGTCCCTGTTCCAGGCAGGATCCACATCAGATATTAATGGGAGGATGTCATCAAAGCTCTGCTTTCTCCTGGAGGCTGCTCCCAAATCCTCCCGACCAGGAATTATCCAGGAGAATGAAAAGACTCCAACAGGGATATTGTTGAGAACTGATTGTATCTGAATGCGAAGCCAACTCCAACAGGGATCTGTTATCCTGGGAAAAAAAAAATGGATTTGATCCACCTGGAAAATCTGCACCTTCCAGGAATATTCCAATAATATTAATATAAAATGTCCCTGGATGTAAAGAGACAGACAAGAAAGCTGGAGAAAAACTTGAAATGCTCAGCTGGAGAAGGGAAGGATCCAGGGAGAGCTCAGAGCCCCTGGCAGGGCCTGAAGGGGCTCCAGGAGAGCTGGAGAGGGACTGGGGACAAGGGATGGAGGGACAGGACACAGGGAATGGCTTCCACTGCCAGAGGGCAGGGCTGGATGGGATATTGGTGAGAATTCCTGGCTGGGCTGGAATTCCCAGAGAAGCTGTGGCTGCCCCTGGAATTGTCCAAGGCCAATGGATGGGGTTTGGAACACTCTGGGACGGTGGAAGGTTCCAGGGGCAGGAATGGGATGGGATTTAAATTCCCTTCCATCCCAAACCATCCTGTAATTCCTTGGTGAGATATCAACAGTGAATTAAAAATAAAACCAACTACATCCTGTAAATTTTCCATGAACTTCACCAGGAAGTTTTTGCTCCCTGAATGAATGAACTCCTTGTTGGTAAAACCTCCTCAGAATATCCTGGAGACGGACAGGACCCACAAGGATCATTCAAGGTGGGATAGCTCAGGTTGGAGAAGTATCCAAAATCTGGGATTCTTTGGGATGGCAATGAGGAAACAGCAATTTCCTGGATGAGCTCCTTCCTGCAGGGCTCTGCTCTCCATCTGCTGCTCCCATGGATCCCAGAGATGCTGGAATGCACATTCCCCTTGGAAAAGCACTGGTGCATCAAGGGCATCCATCGAGTTTTGGTGCATCCTGGAACGTTTTGAGGGACAAACTCTTCCAATTGCAGCACCCAGCAGGCTCCAGGTCATGGAATATTGTTTTCTTAATCTATTTTTTATGGATCTACCTGAAATCCAGCTCCAAATATTAATCCATAACTGCTGCATCCTTGAGGCCCATGAGCTCCTGAGCTTCCTCCAAAATGTTTTCTCCACAAACATCTCAATCCCTAAAATTATATTAAAATCCTTTCATATTTTATCCCAAATTCCAGGCTGTCATATTCCATTTCTTTCAGATCAAATCTTTGGAATTTTTTCCTGACTTCCATAATTTGCTCTGGAAAACCCAGGCCAAGCACACAGGACAAGACTAAGACATCATTGATGTCCAGATGGAAATTTTTGGTCACTGCTCCTGGCATTTTCCTTCCCGATACAATTTGATGGATTAGACCATGGAAAAAGCTGTAATTTTATTTTTTTTAAGGCAACAATTACAATTCCATCAGGGAATATCACACAGAACCCACACAATTACAGGACAAATTCCCTGTCAGGAATCCTGCCAATTGATGCCGAATAGATTTTATGCTGCTAAAAGAATTAATTAAGAATTAATGCTTTGTTTTTAATATTAGTGATGGGTATTCATTAATATAACTAAAATTAATAACATAAAATGTGCAGATTCTGTCTAAAAAGCAGGGATTGGACAAATTGCAAGGCAAAAAAATTGGAAAAGGGATCAAACCTTTAAATACAATTCCAAATGTTTCTCCCACAAGGACCTTGCAATGACTCCAATTCATTTGGCCCAAATTTTACCTCTGGAATGCCAAACGGGATCAGTCACCTTGGCTCATGTGGGATACAGGAACAGATGATGGGGAGGGATATTTCCTCCAAGAAAAACCTGTTTCGGCGCTCCAGAAGGAATGTGACATTCCAAAGTCCTTTCCCAAGGACTCCACAAATTAAGGAGGAAGAGCCGCGGGAACATCGAAACAGGTTTTTCTTGGAGGTTCGCAGACTTTGGGGTTTGGAAAGGATGTCCTGTGGATCCCTCTGGATGAGATGCCCATTCCCAGCTCACCTGAAAGTCCTGGAGACACAATTCCATGGCCCTGAGGGTCCCTTTCCAGTTCCTGCCACGAGAGGAGTCTTGGCAATCCCTTATGGAGCTACAAATGGAAAGGAACTGGGAAAAAAATTCCATGGATGCAACTGTGAGGAATAGAAATTAAGAAATTTAAGGTCCTCATTGACCTGGTTTCTTTATAATTCCTGTATTTCCCAGACTTTGGTTTCCCTTGACGTGGGAATTATGGAGAGATTGGCCTGGAAGGGGCTTGAAAGACCTGGAAAAAGAGGCCAATTTTGTCCTCTTGGTTGTCCCTCCTCTGCTCTTCCTCCTGCTTTGCTTCCCGAGGCTCCAAATGTGCTCCAGGCAGCAGGAGACGACCTTGAAAATATTAATTTCTTCTTAATTTAATTAAAACTGAGTCATCTTTGCATATCCCACTCTTTCATGGTGGCATTAATGGCATCATCCAAATTTTCTGTGCCATTTTAATCCTGTTTTCCTGTAAATCATTTGCAACTGGGGGTCACCATTTCCTCTCAAAAGCAAAAAAAAAAGGGAATTAAAGAGAAAATATTTTTTAAAAGGACATTCACATAGGGGAAGACACACCTTGTAAATTAATTAAAGATCTTCCCCTCCGTAGCTCGTTTGATGTCTCCCTGTTGTCCTTTGTCACCTCAGATTTTCCCACTAGGAGAAATTTCTTTGGAAGCTGTGGAAAAAGAAATCTTGGACAACCTGCAAATCAACTTTATTGATCCACACGTCCTGAAAACTTCAAGCAATTGGAATAAAATCCAAACCTAGAGTTCAAATGGAGGTGAAAAATCTTTCTTTTCTTCATGACCTGTACTGAAAAATCTTCTCCTGAAAGGTAAAGTTTTGGATTCAGCGTTTTTCCAGGAAATTTGCCATGATTAAATATCCATATGACCCCATCTTGAACAAGGATATAAATTGGTAGAACACCAGGATATAATTGTAGTAAATTAATTAAATTCCTTATTTGTGGTGTATTTCAGAGAATAATTAAAGTTGAAAAATACCTTTAAGATCAATTCCAGCCCAGCAACTCCACCACGGTCACCACTAATCCCAAATTTCCTTGGAATTAAAATCTGTGTCCAGGTGTAAAAACTTTAGACAAATATTAAAAGCCACTTTTTTCATCAAAGTGAGCTAAAAAAAATACAAATTTATTTTTAAATGAATTTTTCTAATATTTAATTTGTTCATCTCTTTGTCTTTGCACAGTGCAGGAATAATTTGTCTCCTTGTTAGTGCCACAATAGGATGAAGAAAAGTGGCTCCAAAACTTATTCCATGGTGAAATATTCCTCTTTCTTAAAAGAGTTGCTGGATAGTAGTAAATAATCAGGAATTGTGGGGGTTTGAGGATATCAGGGATAAAATCTCTCAATAAAGTGAATCCAAATTTTAATAAATTAATAAGTAAGAAGTTTTTTCTTTGGGAAAAGGGCTGGGAAATCTCCTCTGAGCTGTGTCGCCTCTGCAGCTTAAATTACCTTTATTTTGGGAAAAGCACAGTCCTTGTCCCACTACTGCAGCAGGAATAGTGCTGGAAAAACAGGAATTGGGACTACTGGAGAGACACATTTATTCCCTTCAATTTTTCCAATGATTTATCATGGAATCATGGAATGGCTGAGGCTGGAAAAGACTTCCAAGACCGACTCCTACCATGAACTCAGCAGCACCACTAAAAACCATGTCCTCAAGTGCCACATCCACCCTTCCAGGGATGGGGACTCCCTCTGGCCCTGGCAGCCTTTTCCAGTGCTGGAAAACCCTTTCCATGAAGGAATTTTTCCTAATATCCAATCTAAACCTCCCCTGGCAGAATCTGAGGCCGTTTCCCCTTGCCTTGAACAGAAAGAGGAAAATCCATTCCTTCTGGAGTTTGCAGAGTTCCCAAGGAGAATTCCACCTTCCAAAGCTGGAAGTGTTTGAACCCAAAAGAGCTGGAGGCAGGAAAGGTTTGGAGGGGGAAGAATTAATTTAGATATTCCAGCTTAATCCAAGGTTGGACAGGGATTGGAGCAACCTGGGATAGTGGGAAGTGGCCTTGCCCATGGGATGGGGTGGAATGGGATGACCTCAAAGTCCTTTCTGACCCAAACCATTCCATGATGATTCTATTCCAGGATTATATGTTCAGACCACGTTTCCAACATTTCTCAGCAAATCACTGGGAATTTTGGAGGAACAACATCTTCTTTCTCCCCACAATATTGTCTTGAGACTAATTATTTCTACTAACATCAAGAAATCTTTTATTTTAATTAACAAAGACCCTTCCTTCAGATCAACTCCTGCTAAAAAGGAACCATTTCCCAATTTTTTTTAAAAGGAATTCTATCCTGCTGATTTCCTAATGCAAGACTCTCAAATATTCATTCCTTAATCGCAGATTCAGCTCTCTTCAAACCCATTATCATCTTCCCTTTTTTTATTTTTTTTGCAGGCATCATGGAAAAGAATTCCAATGCTCCATGATAAAAACTTCAGAAAGTTTGAAATATGAGCAGCTGATAATTGCAGCTTAATATGCTAATGGGAACTGGGAAGAATAGGAGTAAATTGCCCATATATTCCTAAATTCTCCCTGGCAGGGTAATATTGGGAGCATGGACATCACTTATTAATTGGAAATATTTCCCAGAATTTATTGGACACAGCCATTAAATGGAAACGTGGCTTGAGGATGAGCACAGAGGAGGTTTATTTGCTCAAATTCTTCCTTTAAACAGATTTTAAGCCCTCAAAAATGCACCTGGAGATGGTGTCAGTCAAAAGTGCATCATTTAGGGGGTGCTTTGAATCTTCCAAGGTTAAAAGTGCATCATTTATCGGGTGTCCTGAATCTTCCAAGGTGGGAAAGTTGGAAATGAACCTCAAAACATCCCTAAAAATCTGCTGATATTCCCTGAATGCCCTCAGACAAGAGGGAGATGTCTTTCCCAAGGATTTCATCTCTCCCCAAAATATTCTGTGCATCCATCTCCCAGTTCCTGCTCCCTCCTCATCCCTCCATCCCGAGCTTCTCAATTTCTGAAGTGCTGCTGCTTTAATTTCAGGGATAATTTCTAAACCAGTTTTCCTAAGATGGTGAGAGGCTCCCCAGGGATAATCCCCTATTAGCTCATCCTAAATGTTTTATTTAGCTCCTGCTGCTTGGGAAGTGCTTTAAGTCCAATGAAAAGTGGCCACTTTTAACTGGGATAAATCTTCCTGCTGGAAGGTGATGGGGGGGTTGGCCAAACTGATGGGATTATCCTTGGGAATGAGTGAAACTCGGCTTGGGAGCCGCTCCTGCTGGCTCAGTTCGTCCTCAAAACTCATCCACTCATTAATTGGGAGCCTGGAGTGGGATTTTTTCCCTGGAATGTGGTCCATGCCCTGTTTGGGAAGTCATCAGTGATGAGAGGGGCATTGTGAGCGGGTTTGGTGCAGAATTAGAGTAAAACCAGTCTGGCTCAGCAACTCCAAAGTTAAAAACCCTCGTTAGTGACCTGGAGCTTCTCCTATCATATTCCTTCTGGGAATGTGTGGAGATTCCTCCTTCAGGAAGGGGACATTCCCCAAGGATTCTCCTCAAGGCTAAGAGAAAGAGCCCCTCTCCAGAGTGTTGGTGTGGGTGAGTTTTACCAATCTTGACTTAAGGATTGTTTCTTTTTGCTGCCTTCAGTCAAATTGCTTTCACAGAGCTGTTTTGTTATACTGCACTGTCTCAGGCTGTGCACTCAATAATTCTAATTAAAATTTCTCGTCTAATCATTTGTCGTCATAAATAATTCGTGTTTAGAGAAATAGATCTGATTTTCCACCGTTAAAACCTGTGGGAAGAAGCAGCAAAATTTAAACTGTTGACCAAGTCTGGGGCTGGGATTGGATCCAGCCACCCCCAGGTGATCCCAAGGATTTCAGGATGTGAAAGGATCCTCTCTGCACATCCTGACTCAATGGGAGCTTCCCGAAAAATCTTTGGAGGTCCCACTCCACCTGTGACAAAGCCACAGGGAGATTTCTCCTCCAAGTCTTGCCCAGCTCTAAATCCATCATCCCTTATTCCTCATGGAGTGTTGTCCCCAAATCCATGGAATCACAAAATCCAATCATTAAGGTTGGAAAAGCCCTCTAGGATCAAGTCCAGCCATTCCCAGCACTGCCAAGGCCACCACTGATCCCTGTCCCAGACCTCCACAGGGATTTGAAATCCCTCCAGGGATGGGGACAATTCCAGAGACGAGGATATTCCCCAAATTTACACCTGTGATCTGGGATGGCCCTGCTGGAGAAGGGAAGTGGGGCCAGGTGACCCCACTGTGATCCCTTCCAGCCTGACCCATCCTGGGATTCCATTTGGGGCAACAATCCCAGGAATCCATAGACAGGCAGAAAATCCCATTCTTCCCTCTGCTCCCTTACTTTGAGATTCCCTCTTCAGCAGATCATCCTCAGGATCAGGAGCTGGAAAAATCAACACCCTTTAAACTACACCAGTATAACCCTAAATAAATTCCCAATATTGCGAAAGAACTGGAATAATGTGATTGAAACAAAGGGATGTGGGACAGCCAATTCCATCAGCAAAACAAAGCTCGTTGGAATTTAATTAAAGCAAATCTTTGGGATTTTTCCTTTGAGCAATATCCAACAGGAGCTTCACAAGTTTGGTTTGGAAATTCTGCTTTGGCTGTTTTTTTCCAAGCCATCATTCCCTTTAAACACAGAAATTGCAGGGAATCACTGGCTGGATGTGGGATCGATGAACTCAGTGCTGATCCAGCACAAATATCTGGGAAAGAAGCCCAAAACAGGAGCTTGGGAATGCAGCCTGCAGGGAAGGATCCTCCCTGGGCAGCAGGAAGGAAGGAGCTGGGTGGATACAGAGGAATTGAGGCTCTTCTCCATTTTTCCCAGCTTTATTTTCCTTAAATTTCCTAAATTCTGCTCCTTCCAAATGCATCTCTATTGAGGCATTTCCAACAGTTCTGCTCCTCATGGAATGGGAGGACAATTGAATCTCCAACATGACAAGTTGATCATTCCCAACATTTTTCTCCACTCAAAAAACAAAAAAAATATTAAAATCCAAAAATCCAAAGCTGTTCTGACATCCCCCTATCAGGATAAAGTTGGGATCCGTGTATGGAATTATAGAAATATTCCATTCTGTGATAATTTAATATAAAATATTATGAGTGGCTTTGGGGTTTTACCCCTTCCCCCAAAAAAGCAAAGGAATTTAGGTCAAATTTCTTCATCTTTATTCCATTTTGTGTCTCATCGATGAATAAATTTAGGATTTTAATTCCTATTAAAGGAATTATTTTGGAGTGGTTTAGGGAATCTCAACTCCTCCAGGAATGAATAATACACGTCTGAGAGTCCAGGCTTCCCAAAAAAATCCATGGATAACCCATCCCTGGATGTATCCAAGGCCAGGTTGGAGAGGGCTCAAGTACCCTGGACTTGAGGAAAGTGTCCCTGCCCTTCTCCAGTGAAGAATTCCTGGAGGAAACAACTCATGTCTGAAATTCCGGGATTTCCCAGTGACTCCCAAAGCATGGAACAAAATTCATCCAGGTGAGAGCAATTTCTCCTCTCCTCCTTCCCAAAATGGACCAGGAAGGAGAGGATGGAGGAGTCCTGAGTTCTGTGAGTGGGTAAGGAGAGAAAAACACTCAATATAAAAAGGGGGAAATTCCTTCTGTAGTCACAGGAGGGGTTGAATTTCGGATTTTTTATATCTTTTTTAAATTAAATTGGATTTTCTCCCCTCAACAAGTGAGAGTTATTTCCAGGGAAATCACACCCAGGTTTCTCCTGCTGCACAGGGAACACAACAAACACAATCTGCATTCCTCCCGCTGCCCCAGGATGCTGGATAATTCCCTAAATTACAGCTCTGGAATTTCATATGGTTTTCCTGCACCTTTCAGGGAGATTTTCTTTACAATCCATGCACTGAAGGAGAATGGCATTCCCAAAATTACAGCCACTCAGCAAGGAGGAACAGAAGCCATGAGGAAGGATGAAATCCAGGTCTGGCTCGGGAAAAAAATGGAATTTGGAGCCAGGTTGGGAATACTGGGAATGTTCACCTGGAGAAGGGAAGGATCCAGGGAGAGCTCAGAGCCCCTGGCAGGGCCTGAAGGGGCTCCAGGAGAGCTGGAGAGGGACTGGGAACAAGGGATGGAGGGACAGGACACAGGGAATGGCTTCAAATTGGAAAAGGGTGGATTTAGGTTGGATATGGGGAAGTAATTCCTTTCTGGGAGGGTGAGGAGGGGCTGGGCTGGAATTCCCAGATTTGCTGTGGCTGCCCCTGGATCCCTTGGATATCCAAGGCCAGGCTGGACACTGGGGCTTGGACACCCTGGGACAGTGGGAGGCGTCTCTGCCCATGGCAGAGGTGAAATGGGATGAGTTTAAGGTCCCTTCCAACCCAAATTATCCCGGAATTCCTTAATGGGAACAGGACCCTGGGAAGGGTCATTAACTCGTATTTTAACCCAATCCCACAACATTTCCAGCACCTCTTCACCCTCAGCCAAGAAAGGCCTCCCTGAGGCCTCTCCCTCTGTAAAAACGATGAGCTCTGTGTCTCCAAAACAACAATTCCTCTTTCATCATCCGAGGAAAGACAGAACGAGCTGATCCAGCCACTTCTTTTCAAAGGAATCTCTTTTTTTTTTCCCTTTTTTGCTTTTGTGGTGGTGCTACCCTGAGAAATCTCCAAGTTGCACTCCACGAGAGGCAAGAAAAGCAAAAGCAGCTGAATTTGCTTACTGAGGCACTTGGAGCTGTGGAGTCAGCAAGTTCTTGGCAGCTCGGATCGCTTGACCTCCGTGTATTTAAAGACAGGTGGGGAAAAAAAAAAAGAGGAAAAAAAATATTCTGAGTTGTTCTAAATGAAGGTGGCAAAAAAAAAAACCCTCTTCACGTTAAATATTCTCACAGCAGAAAGGAATTAAAAGGTGGAAAGTAACAAAAAGTGGGAAATGTTTGATGTTATGGGCTGTGAATTGCCCTGGGACAATGATGGAGCTACGGAAAACAAGAGTGAGGAGGAAATTGAAAGGGGTTTAATCCATGGGCAGCACTTGCAGGATGGTGGGAGCTGGGATTTGCTCCCAGGGAACAGGGACAGGAGGAGAGGGAACGGCCTCAGGCTGGGCCAGGGCAGGCTCAGCTTGGACAGCAGCAGGAATTTCCCCATGGAAAGGGTGCTCAGGGACTGGAAGTGCCCAGGAAGCTTTGGAGTGCCCATCTTGGAGATGTCCAAGGAATTCCTGGAGGTGGCACTCAGAGCTCCAGGCTGGGGACAAGGTGGGGTCAGGCACAGCTTGGATTCATTNCACTCCACGAGAGGCAAGAAAAGCAAAAGCAGCTGAATTTGCTTACTGAGGCACTTGGAGCTGTGGAGTCAGCAAGTTCTTGGCAGCTCGGATCGCTTGACCTCCGTGTATTTAAAGACAGGTGGGGAAAAAAAAAAGAGGAAAAAAAATATTCTGAGTTGTTCTAAATGAAGGTGGCAAAAAAAAAAACCCTCTTCACGTTAAATATTCTCACAGCAGAAAGGAATTAAAAGGTGGAAAGTAACAAAAAGTGGGAAATGTTTGATGTTATGGGCTGTGAATTGCCCTGGGACAATGATGGAGCTACGGAAAACAAGAGTGAGGAGGAAATTGAAAGGGGTTTAATCCATGGGCAGCACTTGCAGGATGGTGGGAGCTGGGATTTGCTCCCAGGGAACAGGGACAGGAGGAGAGGGAACGGCCTCAGGCTGGGCCAGGGCAGGCTCAGCTTGGACAGCAGCAGGAATTTCCCCATGGAAAGGGTGCTCAGGGACTGGAAGTGCCCAGGAAGCTTTGGAGTGCCCATCTTGGAGATGTCCAAGGAATTCCTGGAGGTGGCACTCAGAGCTCCAGGCTGGGGACAAGGTGGGGTCAGGCACAGCTTGGATTCATTGATCCTGGAGGGATTTTCCAGCCACACAATGAAGCCGTTGGTGTGGAAAACCAGGGGAATTTCTGCCTCCTTCAGCAGTTCCCCCATGGAAACCTCATGGAAAAAGCCCTTTGTGTGTTTTCTGTGCAGTGTTTCAGTTCAGTGACACATTCATTCCAAATCCCCTGACTTTGCCTGCCTAGAAATTCCCCTGGTTTTTCCTTGTTTTCCCCCTGGCATTTCCTTTTCCTGCTCCTACCCAGGGACATCTTTCAATCAGGGAATGGCCAAAACTGGATGGGAGGGGATAATATAGAAAAGGGAACCTTTAATCTCCTCAAAGCCATAAAACACTGGCTGCTGAGGGAGGAAATCCTCCAAAAAGGGGTTGGAAACCGAGTCTGAAAATTTCCAACTACAAATCCAAGCTTTGAAAGGCCCTGGGAAAAATCTGCAGCATTCCCAGCACGCCTGGAATTACAAAGACTTTGGAACCCCTTGGATCCTTTCCTTTGCCTGCAGCTCCAACCTCGGCAGGCACAGATCCCTCTCCTTGAGAGCTTTGTGGGGGTGCTGAGTGCCTTAAATCCCGTTTTCCTGCTCCCCACACTCCAAAGGTTAAACCCCAGGCCACAGGTGTGACTTTCCAACTCCATTTCCCTGGAACTCCTCACCTGTCACATCCAGTCAGGCTCCGAAGGGCTCAGCTGCCATGGGCTGTTGGAAAAGGTGTCAATCCCAAGGGATGAATCCCAAGGTGAGGCTGGACCAGCACTGGGGAGAGGGAATGGCCTGGGATTGGGAGGATGTAGGGAATGCTGAGGGACCACAACAGCCAGCAAGGAAACCTCTGAGTGTCAGCCACAGCTTCCCAAATTCCAAAGGCTAGGGATGTGCTACTTCCCAAATTCCAAATACTATGGATGTGCTACTTCCCAAATTCCAAACATTATGGATGTGCTGCTTCCCAGATTTCAAAGGCTATGAATGTGCTGCTTCCTGAATTCCAAAGGCTATGGATAAGCTGCTTCCTGAATTCCAAAGGATCTGAATGAGCTGCTTCCCAAATTCCAAACACTATGAATGCGCTGCTTCCCAAAGGCTATGGATGTACTACTTCCCAAATTCCAAAGGCTATGGATGGACTGCTTCACGAATTCCAAAGGCTCTGGATGAGCTGCTTCCCAAATTCCAAAGGCTCTGGACTAGCTGCCCTGCTTTAGTGGATGGCAGCCATGCTCTGTCACTCAGGTGCCCCCACAGCACAGGCTGAAGATGCATTTATGGCTCTGGTGATTCCCAAATCCTGTTTTTCCTTCTTCCCACTGGCTGCCAGGATCTGGGATACAGCCTGCTTTATGCTGGACAAACAATCATTCCTTTTTTTGGGATACAACTGGATGGTTTCAGTCAGAATCCCGGATAATCATCTTCAAAATAAAATCCTGCTGGAGGAGATGAGATCCTCCACTGTTACACCTGGGATGGAGAATATTCCTTTATGGAGAGGGTGAAAAATCCCTGGAATAGGCTCCCCAGAGTGGCTGGTGCCCCAAATCTGTTGGAAAATGGCTTTTAAAATGTATTTTAACCCTTTATCAGCCCTGGATAAATGGAGTTTTATCAAGGAGTTGGACTAAATGATCGTTGTAGGCCCATTCCAACTGAAATATTCCAATTTTTCCATCTTTTCCACATCCCCTGGGATCAAAAACCCTTCATCAAGCAAACAGGAAGAGTCCCAATTAACAATAAGGAACCACCAGTGACAGCAGAAATCCATGAAGTGTTCCCAGAGGCCACCAGTTTTCCAATAAATTGGAAATCCATAGGAACGGATGGATTGGAAAACAACATGGGTTTTCCTAGGAAAACAGCAGATATTTAAACAGGAATATGATGCCTGCTCCATATTTTTCCATTTTAGAGCCATGCCATGAGGAATTCTGGAAAATGAAATGCAGAAGACTCTGGAAAACAAAAGGCAGAGGAAAATAAAACACGGGAAGCTCCCGGAATTACAGAGTCCTAAATCCCTAAAATCAGGGAAGATGAAAAAGCTGCTGCAGAGCCTGGTACAAATTCCAGCTTTTTTTGGCAAATATGATCCCATGAGAGCAGGAAGTTAAAGAGGAATAATTTTAGGCATAAAAAATCTGGAGAGGAGGGATGAGAGAAATGGTTTGTTTGGAGCTTCAGCCTCTGCACGAGCCCCAAAGCTCAAACCTGTGAGACACCAGGTAGGGATGGGAGGGATTTTTCCAGCAACACTGCCTGGTTTCCATGGCATTCCTCCCAAAATAATCTTCCTTTTTCCCAGGCAGGCCACCTCAGAGTGGTGGAAATTCCCCAAAATCCGGCTCATTCCTGGTTCAGGTCTGGAGGCTCCGTGTACAAACATTCCTTGTGGGATGACTCCACGTGTCTGAGATCAGCCCCAAACTCATCCCTGCCCCACAAATATTCCCAGGAAGCTGCAGGAGGTTCCCACAGCAAATCCAAACACTCATTTGCAGCTTTCTTTTCCTTAAAATGAGTTTATAAAAGGAGGGAGAACAATTTCCTACAAGGATGGAAAGTTCTAGGAGAGGAATGGTTGGAAATTAAAGGGGGAGAGGTTTAAATGGGATATTAGGAAGGAATTCTTGGCTGGAAGAGCGAGGACACTCCAGGCCAGATCAAAGCCCTCCAATAAATTAATTCTTCTCTTCCAGCCTGGAGCAGAAGCTTGGAATTCATTCTGGAAGTGTCCCAGCCATGATCCATCAGCTCCCTGCAGGAGCTGTCCTGGTACATCAGCCCAGAGTTAGGCAAACTAAAGGGACTCATTCCATGTTTTCCCACTGTGGAGCAGGGAAAGATGAATTCCCGATGTTTTTCACAGCTTGGGGCACAGATGGGAGTTGGAGGTGTCAGATTTTGTTAAGCTGCCAAAATTTCAGATCCTACCTGGCAATGGAAAGGGCTATAGGTAAATAAAATAAAATAAAAAATTCCCAAAGGACCGAAATTCCACATGAAAAGATAAATCCTTTTTCCAGGGCCCCAAAATAATCAAGCATTCCCTTAAAAAATACTGAGGGCCTGGAAAAACGGGAATGACCAGGAGCTCCCAAGCTCAGGGAGTCAAAGAGCAACGTAAAAACCGAATTATTTTGCTTAATTCTGAGCATCACTTGTGCTGTTTGGAGGTGAAATACATTTGACATAAATATCTGCAAAATCCCAGCTCCCAGTTATTGTATTCCCACAGCCACGGAAGCAGAATTTAGGGGAAAAAAATCTTGAATTCCTTTCCTGTGCTGTGCAAGCCCTTGCCTGGTCCCTGGGGTGTGAGCAGCTGAGTCAGGAGTTTTCCTCCTGAGCTCAGGATTAAAAGCTTTAACTTCAGGAGTCAACAAAAAGGCCAAGGAAGAAGCTGTGAGCCAATTTCAATCCCAGCAGGAGGAAAATCCAGGAATCCACAAGTCATTCCTCGTGCCAGGTCCTGAGTCAGGTTGGAGATGTAATAATTGTGTTTGTGTTTCTCCTGCTGGTCCCAAACTGAATTCTCCCAATAAATTACACAGATCCAGAACTGTTGTTTGTATCCCATGGCCTTTCCAAAGGATGCCCGTGGATACCAATCCTTTGGAAATCATCCCAATCCTATCACTCCACCCGTGAGTTTGAAAATATCAAGGAATTCACAGGCTGGGTTTTTAAAGGTCTTTTTTACAAAACCACTTCAGCAGTTCCAAAGTGACTTCGACATCTCCCTGACAAGATCCCACACTGAGTTTTTATCCCAAGGAATTCAGCTGCCAAGATCATTCCGGTTGTAACACGGGGACAAAACAAGAGGACACAAAAGCTGGGCCTGGATCTGTGGTTTGCAGATCAAAAGGAACAACTCAGCCTTTGAAAAGTGAGCACGGATTTGGCCTTTTGAAATCCATCTCCTTGGCAACGCAGGGAACGGGGAATTGTAACGGACAAACCTCGGGATTGGCCGGAGTCTGGCGGACCAGCCGGCATCAAAGGCAAGGAATGTGGGAATGTGGTCATTCCCTGCCAGGACAGCGCTCAGGACACACTGACCTGCACAGAGACACCCTCAGGTGAGGGCTCCTCCATCCCAGGAGCCCAATTCCGGGAGTGGGATGGACTGGAAAAGGAGCTGTGCCCGCATTCCCAGCTCCTTCTGCAGATCTGCCATGGGAGGTGATTCTGCACGGATTCCCAGGACCGTGCTGGTGTTTTCCAGGTTCTCAGGGCACAGAATTCCAACCTTTCCTCCACGACTGCAAATGGCCTCTGTCCTTTGGAAAAACCCTGGGAAAGTGTGAGGCAGCTGCAGGCAACATTGCCATGGCCAGTGGTCATTCCAGTGACAATTTGCAATGGTCAGTGGTCATTTCAGTAGCCATTTGCAAGGGTCAGTGGTCATTCCAGTGTCCATTCTCCATTCCAGTGGTCATTTCAGTGGCCATTCTCCATGGGCAGTGGTCAATTCAGTGGTCATTTGCCATGGGCAGTGGTCATTCCAGTGGCCATTCTCCATTCCAGTGGTCATTCCAGTGGCCATTCTCCATTCCAGTGGTCATTTCAGTGACCATTTGCCATGGGCAGTGGTCATTCCAGTGTCCATTCTCCATTCCAGTGGTCATTTCAGTGACCATTTGCCATGGGCAGTGGTCATTCCAGTGTCCATTCTCCATTCCAGTGGTCATTTCTCATCCCATTGTGTACAAATTAATGACAGAAAGAAAAATTGATTGAATTCCTCACTAAATTATCATCGGCATTCCAGGGATAAAAAGCAGGGATAAGACCGGAGTTCACCCCCCTGCCATGGAGAAAACCTGTTTAATAAATCCCAGGAATTTATTCAATTGTACCAACAAATCCCAATATCCCATTCCTGAGGTAAAGCTGTGTTTTGCTACATCCCATTCCTGAGGTAAAGTTGTGTTTTGCTACCTTGACACATCCCAATTCCCTTTGCTCTGTGTTATGGAATCCCAGAATATTTGGGAAGGGATCTTAAATCCCATCCTGCCCCACTCCTGCCATTGGGTGGGACACCTTCCACTATCCCAGTTTGCTCCAAGAGCATGCTTGGTATTTTAATCCAGGAACAGTTATCCCATCTTTTCTAACAAAGCCACCCTCAGAATCAGAACCACCTCAGATTTTTCCTTACTTTTTTCTTTCCTCCATCCAAAATATTCCAGAGAATATCTCGCTTCCCTTTTTACAGAATATTTATTAAACCTTGTGTAAGCCTATTCCAAAAATCACAGGCTGGGATAAAAGGAAAAACAGCATCCCTTTCCCAGCCCTGTGCTCCATCCATCCTGCAAAGGGAAGAGGGAAACAAACAGACGGATCCGCTCCCTGTGAGCTGAGTATCGACCCTGGGGAAGAGAAATGAAACCTTCTCCCAAGATTTATTTGGGATATGCTCATGGATCTCAGGGAAAGGACTCTGTGGAAGGTGCTGCTCATTCCTGATGGGATTATGTGAAGGATATGGAGCTTCCCCACGGAAGCAGCGCGGCCGTGAATGGATTCAATCTGATTTTCCATGAAGGATTAGGTGTCAGCCATTCCAGGAGGCAACAGCAGCACCCTCTGCCTTGGCTCATGGAAAAAAACAGGATCAGGGAACTCGACGCTGGATTTTAGGTGTCAGTCTGGTGATGAAATGGGATCTCCACTGACTCATCCCTATGGGCCAGCACAATTCCCTCCTGGAAAGGGGAGCCCGTGTAACCCCTCCTGCCTGAGGCACCGTGCCAGAGCCATGAAAGAGCCAGAGAAGCATCATCGGGAATTCTCATTAAACCATCAGGGATCTTGGAGCTGGAGTCACATTCCCAGTATTTTCCCTGGGAGTGCAGTGTAAATAGGGTCCTCGTGGGGAGGACAAATCTCTGCTGCCACAGTTCCTGGTCCACACAGGAATTCCTGCCAGGGATTTTTTGGGAATAGCTCCTCCATCCTCCTCTATCCTTCAGGGCTAAAGATGCAGGCAAGGAGCAGTAACGGGATCAGCTGGATGGGCTTGATTCTGCCCCTCTCCTCTGGTGCCATGGGATCCCACCTGGAATATCAGGGTTGGGGTGTCCCTGGTAAAAGAAGGACATGGAACTGTTGGAGCAAATCCAGAGGAGTCCGTGAAGTTGCTGAAGGCACTGGAGCACCTCCCCTATGGAGAGAGGCTGGAAAAGCTGGGGCTGGAGAGGAGAAGGTTGAGTGGAAATCTCAGAGAACCTTCCAGGATCTGAAGTGGCTCCAGGGAACCAGAGGGGGACAATTCCTCAGAAGCTGGAGTGACAGGACAAGGGGGAAATTTAGGTTGGATATTGTGAAGAAATTCCTGGCTGGGAGGGTGGGGAGGCCCTGGAATAGAATTCCCAGAGAAGCTGTGGCTGCTCCTGGATCCCTGGAAGTGTCCAAGGCCAGGCTGGATGGAGGTTGGAGCAGCCTGGGATAGGGGAAGTTGACCTTGCCCATGCAAAAGGGCTGGGATTGGTTTCTCCTGTAAACCAGGACTAATCCCTTCTTTTGCATCCATCCCAATTCCAAGGACAAATTCCTCAACCTTTGTTCCCTCTCTCAATCCCCACCACACACTGCACACATCCAGCAGGCAAAGCAGACTTTGTCTCCTGGCTGGGAAATTCGGAGCCGGAAAACCACAGAAAAACTGAAATATGGAGCAACATTCCCACTTTTGATGGAAGAGCAGGGAGAGAGGAGAACTCTCCAGCTCCCCCAGGCTGGTGAGAGACTGATTTTCCAAAACAGCAGCTCCATTTAAATCAGAATTTATTGAGCTCCATGCAGGCAGAGTTGCTAAGGGTCGATGTAAAGAGAGGATGTCAGCTTAGATATCCACGGGATGAAACATTATCCTACTTCTTATTCCAGTCTGGGAATATTTGCATTGTTTAAGATGCTGACTTAATCAAAATTCTCTATTTTTTGCCTTGTTAGGGCCCAGATCATGGCATTTTAAGAGATAAATACTCCAGTCCTGGGAGGGAGTTTGGTTTCAGTAAAAGAGCAGCTCATGGGCTTGGGAATTTTTCTTCTGGAGGAAAATTTAGGCAGTTCAGGCAGGGGAATGGACCTGGATGATCTTTAAGGTCTCATCCAACCCAAACCATTCCCTGATTCTCTAATTTGTATTCCTTGACTCAATTATGGCCCACAAACACCTCAAATTTAACAAAAAAGGCAATAAAAAAAAGATTCTTCTTAAATTTTAAAGCCATTCTGAAATCAAATAAATTCCAACTATAAATCAGATACTCACTGATACCAATTAGGGTAATCAATCAGTCAGGTAATCAATCAATCAATCAATTTATATCTATTGATTAATTTTCCTGTTCTAACTCATCTCCAAATGCAGAATTCCCACCAGATTTCCAAGCCCTGTGGATGCCAACCTGGCAAATCCCTGGGAAAAGATAAACAGTCGGGATGAAAGGGAATGGCCTCAAGTGACCCCAGTGCAGGGTTTGATCGGATATGAGGAAAAATTTCTCCATGGAAAATGAGGAGATGGAACAGCAGTGATGGAATCCCCACCCCTGGAAGTGTCCAAAAAATGTGTGGATGTGATTCTTGAGGATTTGGTTCCGTGCTGATGTTGATGATCCTAAAGGGTTTTTTCCAACCTTAACAATTCCATTATTTTTGGAGTCCTTAACAGGAGTGAATTAATTTCCCATTTTCCCATCGCTTCCCATTTCCAGCATCTCCAGTGGTATCTGGGATGACTGCACACCCCAGGATCCCATCTGATCCCAATCAATGCCCAGATTTGCAATGACCATCCCAAAAATACCTGTGAATGGCAGGGATTAATGGGACAAAACAAAGTTCTTGTCCAAAGCCACCCCCTGGATGGAACCAAAAGTGAGGAAGATTTCCCTGTTTCCATAGGATCTTCAGGAAAATCCCTTTTTCCTCAGGTTTTCTGGACAAGGCAGAAAACAGATATTAAAAATGCTGAATAAATAAGTCCCTCCCAGGCAAAATCATGGAATCATTAAGGCTGGAAAAGATTCCAAGGTCATCAATCCAACCTCTGAACAAGTACTGCTAATCCATATCATGAAGTGCCACTCCCACTGGTTTTCTGAGCACTTCCAAGTGTATTAGATCCCAAAAGTCCTTTCAAATCCATAAATGGATTTAAAATTTATATTTTAAAGGAGAGTTGGACTAAATGACCTTTAGAATTCCCTTCCAAACCGTTCTGGGGTTGTGTGACATCAGAAATATATGGAATAACAAATTCCTTTGGCATGGGAAGAGGGCAACTTTTCCCTAATTTTCCAGAGGGGATTTGTCCAGTAATATTTCGTTCTTGTAAGCACAGAAAAAATGCAGGAATGTTTTCCTGAAATTCTCCAAACAAAGGTGTCAATTAATGATCCAATGAACCAGGGAGAGCAGCACCCTCAGTGAGTCCCTGGGAACACAGAATCTGCAGCTCCAGGGAAAAGTTGGGATGTTCATATTCCCACATTTCCTCGTGCTCAGAGCGGGATAATTGAAGAGATCCTTATTTCCACTGTTTGCTTATCTCTAATTACCAACTGCTGGGCTTGGGGGGTTATTCCAGCAGCAAACCCTCTATCCAGGAGCCCTTTTGCCAGGAAAATATTCTGGGAGCTCTGCTGGAATCTGAGACCTTTTTAAAAGGAAAAGACTTTTCCACACTCCCCATCAAGGGGTAACATGGGTTGGATCTCCACAACAAACTTTTATTGGATTTAACCCAACAAATGGCACCTGGGGACATGGGGAGTGTCATTGGCAGGGTTGGGATAATGGGATCTCATCCCTGTCTCTGCTCCATGGAGCAGGGACTGATCCCACCAGGAATTCCACCGGGACAGGACACAGAACTTCTGCCCTGGGCACTGACCAGATCCCAGGGACGGGATGGAACCTCCTCCCCGAGGATATTCCAGAGGTGTCTGGACACAACCCTGACCAGAAGCCCCACTGTGGTCCCTTCCAGCCTGACCATCCTGGAATTCTGGGATTATTTCCATCTCTGGTAGCTTCAATGTCCTGTCAACCATCTCACTGTCTCCTCTGCCTGCCCAAGGTGGGGCTGCATTCCCAGAGCAGGAGATGAGGCTGCATTCCCAGAGCAGGAGATATCCCTTTTCCAGCACCCCATTCCCTGTATTTAGGAGGGTTTTGGTGATGAAACCTCCCCCGTGTGCTGTAGCAGCTGGAGCTGCTGTGGATTTGAACCTTCCAGAGAATGATTTCCCCCTCAGAAAAGGCCACAAGAGCTGCAGGCAGGCATCAATTAGAGCAGGAAAAGGGGATTTATTGCTGATTAAAAGGCTGCTGAACCACCCCGGATGAGCAGCTCTCACCTGCACAGGTGCCCCTCAAATTCACCCAGCAATGTCCTGAACCACGTTAATTATTTTTAAAAAATTGGTGGACAGGATTCAGGACAGAGGCAGAGTGCAGAGGGCAGTGATGTTTGATAAACATGATTAATTAGCACAGGAAACTCGTTAAGTGCTGCCAGCCAGGCTGTGCCCTGGCACAGGCACACTGCAGTGATTGATGCTGGGTGGTCCTGCTTGGTGGCAGCACAACTGATCCAAATTCTCCTGCCAGGACACGGCCAAAACAACTGCCCTGGTTCAGGATGAGTGGATATTTCCCATGGAATGCCCTGTGCTGATTCCCAAAATTCCCTCATCCCTCTCGCTCCGACAGCAGCTGTTCCCAGTCTGCCCCAGTCCCACCAGTGCCACCACCCCCCTTGCTCAGGGGCTCATTCCTGCTTTTCCCACCCTTGGCACATCCCAGGAGTGGAGGGATTTCCAATCCAGGCAGAAAACAGAGCAGGGAATGCCCAAACCCCTCCTCCCTCTCATTAATTTAAATAATGAGCACAAAGGAAGGAGTTTGGGAGCCACAAAAATTCCAGCCACAAGCAGAGGGCATGGATGGCAGGAAATCTTCCCCTGGAAGTCAGGGAACAGAGGTGGCACTGGATAATCTTGTGTTGATCCTCAAAGATATCCCTGATCCCATCGGGAATGAATCAGCATGGAATGAGGAGGAGGAGAGTTGATGATTCTCGTGGCAAGGATCACCACTGAGGTCGTTGTGGAAGGTCCAGATCTGTAGGAACATCTTTCCACTTATCCAGCAGCTCCCAAAAAAAGATGGCTTCAGCCTCCCAGTGGCTCAGCAGTTTTGGTTGGTCCTCATTGGTGGGAAAGGTTTTTGTTTTCCAAGAATCCAATGGAATTCTGCTTTCCTGAGGCGCTCAGGCTTTTGAATTCAAATGTATTTAGTCTTAAAAAAAANAACATTCCCAGCTCTCCCAGCCTGGCTCCAGAGCAGCTCCAGCCCTCGGAGCAGCTCCATGGATTCCTCTGGACTCTCTCCAGCAGCTGCCCTGATTTTATTCCTGCCCTCCTTTGAGCAGCCGAAGTCGTTGCCATGCACGGAGCCACAAAGAGCCCCCAACTCCCTTTTCCAAACTCCTTTCCCACATCATTTTACTCCCTGGAATCCTTCTCTCTGCTGGAATCAGCCCTTGTGATCCAGGGCAGGGAATTCTGTGCCATTTCTCTCAGGTGAGAGGCAGGAACGCAGAATTCCATGGTTATTCCCTGCAGCACCTCCCTGAAGTCTCCACTTCCCAGCTGGAATTAAATCCAGGCTCTGCTTCCCGTGCTTTCCATGAGCTGCCATTCCTGGATGCACAGGGGGAAGGAAGGTCCATGGAAACAAGTAAAACATCAAACCCAGAATTGTATTTCAGAGGGAAAGAGGCTCCCCACTCCCAACCACAACAACAATTCCTCTTCCTCTCTCCAATTCCTCCACTTTTACTCCATTTCCTTCCCTGGAATAAACCCAGCTGGATAAAACCAAACTGAAATTTCTTGGTTTAACCGTTTTCAGAGGAATTAAGGGTGGAATATGGGGGGTTACAAGCAAAAAAAAAAAAAAACCCTCAGGGGCTCGAGTTATTTCCAGCTTTTGTTTTTAATTAATGAGGCTCTGGAGCTTCTGGAGTGATTCAGCTTTTCACTCGCAGGGAGGTGGTGCTTGGCAGCCTCTTAGCAAAGTGCAGCATTTTGGGGATTTTTCCCAGATCTTAAGGAGCAAATCAAAGATTTTGCTGCTCTGAGGCAAAGGCAGCCAGGAAGAGCAGCAGGGTCAGGGAGTTTCAGGCCACGGAGGGGAGGGACCCGTTGGGAGTGTTTAATTATTCACCATAAATCCCACTCCAAACGAGAGCAGAGCAGGGCTGCACAAGGATTTTGGCTGATTTTGGGCTCCCACATCCATGTTTAATGTGGAAATCAGTTCCTCAGTGGGAAAATAATCCTGGAGTCAGGGGAATCGTGGAATGATTTGGCATGGAAGGGGTTTTAAAAATCAAATTTTTCCACTCCCTGCCATCTCCAGGGACACCTTCCACTGTCCCAGGCTGCTCCAAGCCCTGTCCAGCCTGGCCTTGGATATTTCCAAGGATCCAGGGGCAGCCACATCTTCTCCCAGCCAGGAATTCCTTCCCAATATCCCATCTAAATCTTCATTTTTAGTTACAAATGTTCCCTTTTGTCCCATCAATACCTGCCCGTGGAGTTTCCTCCCTGCAGGTGCTCCCTGAGCCCCTGCTCTGTTTCCAGAGAGAAATGAGGTTTGTGCCTGATTTTTGAGCCTTTTGGGTTGTTTTGGTGGATTTTCTCCACTCTGTGCTCATCCTTCCCTGCCCTCCTGCCCCCAAAATCACAGGGGTCACTCAGTCCAGCCCCCCCTTCAGTGACAGTTCAGGGCTCCCAGCCAGGCACAGCAGACGCTGCTAAATTTGTTCTGGGAGCTGAAGTCTCCCAGTTGGAAATCCAGGGATTTTTGTCTCCAATCTGCCTGATCTGTCTGATCAAATGTCCCACACCCCGAGCCCTCCTGCTGGACTCAGAGTTCCTCGTTGCTGTCACCATGGAAAAGCCACAGATTTTGGTCACGGGAGCTCTGCAGTGATTCAGACCCCACAGGTGTTCCAGGGACTTCTGCATCCCTGAAATCCTCCAAAAACACGTCCTTTGTGTCCTAAAATCCTGCATTTCCCAATGTTTCTGTTTGTCCCATGGGCAGGGACACCTCCCACTATCCCAGGCTGATCTAAGCCCTGTTCAGCCTGGCCTTGGACATTCCAGGGATCCAGGGACAGCCACAGCTTCTCTGGGAATTCCATCCCAGCCCCTCCCCACCCTCCCAGTCAGGAATTCCTTCCCAATATCCAACCCAAATTTCCCCTTTTTTGATTCCCTGTGTCCTGTCACTCCAGATCCCAATGAACAGCCCCTCTCCAGCTCCCTGGAATGTTCTGTGAGGTCTCCACACAACCTTCTCCTCTCCAGGATGAACATTCCCAGCTCTCCCAGCCTTTCTCCACAGGGGAGGTGCTCCAGTCCCTTTCTGAGCTCCATGACCTCCTCTGGATTTGCTCCAACAGTTCCATGTCCTTTTTTAACTGGGGACACCACATCTGTCCACGATATTCCAGGTGGGATCTCACAAGAGCAGAGGGAGAGAATCCCCTCCCTCAACAGGCTGCTCACATTCCTTTTTCCAGAGCTGGAAAATGGATGTTCACCAGTTTGGAAACAAAACTTCCAGCCCACGTTGTGTTTTTGGACAATTCCGAACCCCAGGCAGCTGCCAAAATCCATGGAATTATCCCAGCTCCCTCTCTGCATCACTTAAATCACTTGTACCTGGAAAAAAAAAAGGCAAGGAAACTCTTATTCCACTTGGGAAAATCCATTTCCAGCAGGCAGGTCATGCCACACTCCAAAGCATTCCCAGGAGGAGCCGGTGGCTGTGGGAGCGCTCCCGAAAATCAGGGACCAAAGAGCCCGGCCTAATGCCAGGATTTTATCCCTGTAAACCTGCAGAACCTGGATCTCCATTATTCATGGAGCACCAGGTGACCAATCCACTAATGCCACGTTAAGTAGGGAATGTGCCCCTGCACTTTTTTAAATAACTTAAATATTTCAGGGATGTGACGTTTCCCAAAGGATCCGACTGAGCCGGGGTTTTCCAAGGGCAGCTGTGGATCCTGAGCATCCCTCAAGGCATCCTTGGAAGGGGATGGACTGCAGGATAAATCCTGGGGATGTTCAGTTGGTTTTTTTACTTATTTTCCTTGATAAAAATGATTTTCATGGTCCTCGTGGAATTTGAGGGAGAGGAGCACAAGGGAAGAGCTGCTCAGCTGGTAAAAATGCTATTTTGTGTTTGATTGTGTGTGAAAGGAAGGAATTGTCTCATCCAGACACTTCTGCCTTTCCCTTGGACTTCACAAAAGAAGGAATCATCTCCTGGGATTCCTTTGGAGGCCTCTCCTCCTCCTCCTCCTCCTCACGAGCTTGGAGCAAGGGATTGTCCCCAAGGGTGGGATACAAACACATGGAGCTGCTCCTGTTCCCAAAATTGGGGGTTTGGAGAATTGTCCATTCCTAAAATCCCCCTGAGCATCCTACGGGGCTGGGAAAAATATCACAGAATTCCAGAATTAATTTAAATCCCATCCAGTTCCACCCCTTTTCCATGGCAGGGACACCTCCCACTGCCCCAGGCTGATCCAAGCCCCATCCAGCCTGGTCTTGGACATTTCCAGGGATCCAGGGGCAGCCACAGCAAATCTGGGAATTCTATCCCAGGGCTTCCCCTCCTTCCAGCCAGGAATTCCTTCCCAAATCCCATCTAACCCTACCCTCTTTCAATTTAAGACCATTCCCCCTTCTCCTATCCCTCCACACCCCTGTAAAAAATTCCTCACCAGGAGCCAGGATTTACCATCCAACTCCATTTTCCAATGAAAATACAGCTTTGGAAGCAAATAGATTTTATGAGCATTTAATACTGGAAAAATCCCAGTGTTCCCAGTCTGGGAGGTTTTCACTCAAACCTGCTGCAGGAGCTCAGGGTGGCGGCGGTTCCCTCACACTGGGAATACTGGGAATGTTCCCCTGGAGAAGGGAAGGATCCAGGGAGAGCTCAGAGCCCCTTGCAGAGCCTGAAGGGGCTCCAGGAGAGCTGGAGAGGGACTGGGGACAAGGGCTGGAGGGACAGGACACAGGGAATGGCTTCAGATTGGAAAAGAGGAGATTGGGGTGGGATATTGGGGAGGAATTCCTAGCTGGGATGGAGGGGAAGCCCTGGAACAGGATTCCCAGAGAAGCTGCGGCTGCCCCTGAATCCCTGGGAGTGTCCAAGGCCAGGTTGGACATTGGGGCTTGGATCACCCTGGGACAGTGGGAGGTGTCCCTGCCATCTCACATAATCTAGAAAAGAATTCCAGGTGGGATTTTCCTGGCCAGAAACCCACCAGAAAAGCCACAATCACCCTGACCTTCAGGATAAATTAATCCCACAAACCACATTGTTACTTCTTTATATCCACAGCATTCCACGGGCTTGATCCCACTTTATGTCGGAATAAAATACAAATCTGGGGGGAAATAGTAAATAAAATACATTAAATTGATAAAAATATCTCCCTCCTGCTGCCTCAGCAGGTGTGAAATGTGAATAAAGAGATGAATTTCCTTCTCTTTAAAAACAGAGTAAGACACTCATCCAGCAAAAGCCTTCCTAGTCCTCACTCCCAGCTAAAAGCCTTCCCAAATCCCAGGAACTGAAGGAGTTGTCTGCAAATCTTCCCGTGGCCTGAGCCTTCCAATGCCTCCCATTTTTCCTGATGAAAGGTAACAAAAAGCCTTTCACCCAATCTCTGTAAATAAGTCCATAAAAGGCAGAAGAGGCTCCATTACCACATTTTATTTTTATTGCCCCAAAGGCACAAATTTTGCCTGCATTTGAGGGGATTTTAAAAGATGTTGATGATTCCTTTACACCCAGGAAACTTCCAGAGAAAATATGGATTTATCCCCTTTGCATCCCATATTTTTTCAGATTGATCTCATCCTAAGGGAAGACTTTTTCTGCTCCTACCATCTCAAAAAGATGATTTTGCTGCCAATAAAAATCTGGATGTGTTTATCCAACCCCTAAAAAAAAACATCTTTTTAGCACTTCTGAGTGGCTTCAATTTCCTGCATTATTCCTTTTTTTATGCCCTGGATGCTCCAAAACGTGCCCAGGAAAGTGTTGCTTGTTCAAATAAGGATTTTTTTTATTTATCCCATTTCATAAAAATCTTCCACAGACACGGTGGGAATGGTAAACTGGGAAATTTAGGCAGTTTGAGTCATTCCATAGGGATGGAAGTCGGCCTCAGGGCAGAGGATCTGCTACAGGAGGAGCTGAAGTTCAGCTTGGTCTTAACACAACTTAAAAAATCCCAAATCAACAAAAACTACAAAGAAAAACAGCCAAAAAATAAAAAAAAAAGAAGAAGATTTTTTAGACACCTGAGATTCTTTTAAGTTTCTACTTTAGCAGCACAGGAGGAGGAGTTGCTCAATTCTTTAGGAAAACCAGGAAAAACCAGGGTCAGTTGGGCTGGAAAAGTTGTGTTCCACATTTTTTTGTTGCAAACGCCCCAGGAAAAGGAAGTTTGAGTGGTCCCTGCAAGTCAGAGAATCCTGGGATGATTTGGGATGGAAAGAACCTGAAATCCCATCCAGTTCCACACCTCCCACTATCCCAGGGTGCTCCAATCCCATCCAACCTGGCCTTGGACACTCCCAGGGATCCAGGGGAGCCTCCCCATCATCTGAGCAAAAATATCCAGGGAAAATGCCCAATTCCTCCTTTTCCTCACACCTATTCCATGCCAGGATTGCATCTCCTGAGCTTCAACTCTTCCCTGAGCTCACCAGGGAATTATCCCCCAATTATTTTCCCCCTCTTTGATGAATTAAATCCCTCTGTGGACAATTCCAAAGGAAGCTACACCTGGAGCTGCTTCTTCCCTCGCCTTGAGCCTTTCTAGGCCGTGATTCCTTTAAAAAATAAAACAGAATAAAGACAAAAAAGCCAGGATTCAACTGGGGGGAAAAATGTTGGACAAAGATGAGCAGATGTTTTTTTGTGGCTTTTCCAGAGGGGTCAGGGATGCATTTCAGATCCTGACAAATGGCCAGGAATGACTTTGGTGTGCCCAGAATCCAAATGCTGCCCTTTGAGGCCGAGCACTCAGGTGGGAGCTGCTCTTTTTTTGGATAATTCCTTGAAATTAGAGAAAAAAAAAATCAAAGGAATGCAGAGCAATGTAAAAAAAAAGAGCAGTGAAGGAGGATGAATGTGGGAAAAAAAAGTGGAATATTGGATAAAATGGAATTTTTCTTCACAACACTGAGCCATCCCTGCTTCCCACCATGTTTTGGCTCCATGTATTCCCTGCAGGAATTCTGCTCCTTGTCCTAGCGTGGCCTTTTGGGGATGAAACAGCCTTTTCCAGCAGAAAACTCCCAAAAGTCTTTTAAACTAAAATAGGAGAGGTTTAGGTTGGATATTGGGAAGGAATTCCTGGCTGGGAGGGAGGTGAAGCCCTGAGAATTTTCCCAGAGAAGCTGCGGCTGCCCCTGGGTCCTTGGGATTGTCCAAGGCCAGGCTGGAGCAACCTGGCATAGTGGAAGTTGTCCCTGCCCATGGCAGGGGGTGGAATTCCCACCTTGCTGTCCCTTCCATCCCAAACCATTCCATGATTCCATGATTTAGGCACCACTTAGACATGGACACAACTCCTTAGACCTCCACTCCAAGCCCTTCCTTTCCTTTATAAATCAATTTAAGGGTGGTTTAATCATTCCTAGGAGTGGGAATGNATCCATCCATCCATCCATCCATCCATCCATCCATCCATCCATCCATCCATCCATCCATCCATCCATCCATCCATCCATCCATCCATCCATCCATCCATCCATCCATCCATCCATCCATCCATCCATCCATCCATCCATCCATCCATCCATCCATCCATCCATCCATCCATCCATCCATCCATCCATCCATCCATCCATCCATCCATCCATCCATCCATCCATCCATCCATCCATCCATCCATCCATCCATCCATCCATCCATCCATCCATCCATCCATCCATCCATCCATCCATCCATCCATCCATCCATCCATCCATCCATCCATCCATCCATCCATCCATCCATCCATCCATCCATCCATCCATCCATCCATCCATCCATCCATCCATCCATCCATCCATCCATCCATCCATCCATCCATCCATCCATCCATCCATCCATCCATCCATCCATCCATCCATCCATCCATCCATCCATCCATCCATCCATCCATCCATCCATCCATCCATCCATCCATCCATCCATCCATCCATCCATCCATCCATCCATCCATCCATCCATCCATCCATCCATCCATCCATCCATCCATCCATCCATCCATCCATCCATCCATCCATCCATCCATCCATCCATCCATCCATCCATCCATCCATCCATCCATCCATCCATCCATCCATCCATCCATCCATCCATCCATCCATCCATCCATCCATCCATCCATCCATCCATCCATCCATCCATCCATCCATCCATCCATCCATCCATCCATCCATCCATCCATCCATCCATCCATCCATCCATCCATCCATCCATCCATCCATCCATCCATCCATCCATCCATCCATCCATCCATCCATCCATCCATCCATCCATCCATCCATCCATCCATCCATCCATCCATCCATCCATCCATCCATCCATCCATCCATCCATCCATCCATCCATCCATCCATCCATCCATCCATCCATCCATCCATCCATCCATCCATCCATCCATCCATCCATCCATCCATCCATCCATCCATCCATCCATCCATCCATCCATCCATCCATCCATCCATCCATCCATCCATCCATCCATCCATCCATCCATCCATCCATCCATCCATCCATCCATCCATCCATCCATCCATCCATCCATCCATCCATCCATCCATCCATCCATCCATCCATCCATCCATCCATCCATCCATCCATCCATCCATCCATCCATCCATCCATCCATCCATCCATCCATCCATCCATCCATCCATCCATCCATCCATCCATCCATCCATCCATCCATCCATCCATCCATCCATCCATCCATCCATCCATCCATCCATCCATCCATCCATCCATCCATCCATCCATCCATCCATCCATCCATCCATCCATCCATCCATCCATCCATCCATCCATCCATCCATCCATCCATCCATCCATCCATCCATCCGTCCATCCATCCCTGGGGCTGTGGGATTTAGGGATGTTCCCGTGAAAATGGAGCAAAGACCAGCATGGACTTTCCACAAGCCGTTGGTCAATGTTCCTGGTGAGCCAAGGCAGTGGCTGGAGCTGTGCCNAATTCCTGGCTGGGAGGGAGGTGAAGCCCTGAGAATTTTCCCAGAGAAGCTGCGGCTGCCCCTGGATCCTTGGGATTGTCCAAGGCCAGGCTGGAGCAACCTGGCATAGTGGAAGTTGTCCCTGCCCATGGCAGGGGGTGGAATTCCCACCTTGCTGTCCCTTCCATCCCAAACCATTCCATGATTCCATGATTTAGGCACCACTTAGACATGGACACAACTCCTTAGACCTCCACTCCAAGCCCTTCCTTTCCTTTATAAATCAATTTAAGGGTGGTTTAATCATTCCTAGGAGTGGGAATGGAAATATTTGTGTCCTGTGGCACTCTGGATCCAGCAAAAAGCTGGATTCTGGAATATCTGAATGAAATAAAACTGGAAGCAACAACCAAAAGCAGCTGACAGGACTCTGCTTCTGTTTATCCCTGAAAATTCAGGGAATTACTGCTGTCAGCACAGCTCTGCCAGCTGGGAAATTGAGTGGGAAGCTCTGGAATTCTTCTGCAGCTCAACAAATGGAGCATGGAGCACTCAGTAGTGCCAGGGAGTATCATTCCTTTGGAAAGGGAGAAGGAAAAATACCTGGATTTTGCTTTGTACCCTCTCCTTGCCTGCTCTGGGACAGGATTCACTTCCAGGTTTGATAAAGGCTGGAAAATAGAATTATAATTCTATTTACATCTGGATTTCCCGACAGGGCAGTCAGGAAATTCAAATGTTTTGTGTCCTTAGGATGTAAATCCAGAAAATTTTGGAAAGAACATGGAAATCTTATTTAATGTAGTTGGGTTTTTAAGAGGAGGGGTCACATTTCCTCAGCTTCTGCAGACCCAGCAGATTCCTGGGCCACATTTAAAAAGCTCCATCTGTGCTGAATTCCAACTCAATGGGAATTGATCCCCGATTTTACAATCCATTTCCACTCCAGGCCAAGCTCCAAGACTCATCCAAATCCCAAATCCAGGACTCAAACCAAGAAAAGCTGAGCTTGCAGCTCATCTGAGCAAGAGCTCCAAGGGCAAGACACAGCAGCAGCCAAGGAAAAGTTTTCCCTGGAGTTTCCCTGGGAAGAATTGCAGCAGCAGCCCAATCTTAGGAAGACACCTTGGAAAAATCAAAAAGCAACTTGTTCTGGATTTTAAGGAATTATCAGGGAATTCAGGGTATTTTCTGCCTTTAAGGGAGCCCCCATTTGCTTTGCTCAGAGCAAATTCCTTTCCTCAAAACCAACAATCTCCTTTGCACTAAATTTAATTAATTTGGAGGGGGTTTTTGGGAGGAGGAAATCTGGAAATGCCAATTACAGGTAAAAATTTGCTTTTTTTTCTTTACTACCAGGCTGAGGTGGATCCAGAGTCTCCTGAATTGTGTGGCCTAAGAATCTTCTATTCCATTGTGGGATCTGGGCCATCTGGGCCAGGTCTAACAAAGCCAAACCCCCCTAGGATGGACACAATTCCATAGGGACACCAAAAGAAGGGAAGAAGGAAGTCATTGACATCATCCTCCAAATGTTGACACAACACTCGGCTCAGAGCAGCTCAGAGGTGACACTTTGGGCTCTTCTGGCCCTGGAGATGCAGGATTTTCCTCAAAAAGCACCAAAAATTTAGGGAAATGCAGTCAGTGGGTCAGAAAGCATCACCTTCACTAAGAAACTCCTGGAATCTGGGTGTTCCTTGGC